>JXCR01081590.1:93262-134258 GCA_002079205.1 Phalaenopsis hybrid cultivar
TTTACCTCGAATCTTGTATCTATCCCGAAGGATGAACACAAGAATTGAGGGTGAGGTTCGATCAAATAAACTANAGTTGGTTAATTATAAATACTAAATCATTGCACTGGAAATATTATAATATCTTAATATTCATACTCAATCTTTATCATCTAAATGTTATGGAAAAACAATATTGAACCATTTCAACTAGAATTATGAACCCCAATAAGTTCAACCCTTATAAGTTTTCTAATTGACTTAAGGGATGTCAAATTTGATAGTTCATTTAGGTTCCATTGACCAATTATTTTCATCCAATTTTCAAATTACTAGCATAATCTCACCCATCAAGCTTTATACAAACAATTCATTATTTTTATTCTTTATTTTGCCACCTTATTTGATCATCTCCAACTATTGTCTATCTGATTCCCAATTCTTATGTAATTGACTTATTTCATGCCTTATCCATAACAACTAGCTCATATGTCACCTAACACTCCTACCCTCAAACTCTAACCTCCAAAAATGTGTCAACCATATCCTAGGTTAACCTTTGATCACCCATAAGTTATTAGATCAAAAATCGGTTTTGTACACATTTACAAATGAATGTCCTTAATTTCAACCATTTAATATTCTTTTTGTCACTCCAAAGCTTTTTATTACCACCCAATTATCAAAAACCTTACACAAGCGTCTCTTGCCTATTTTAATAACTTGATGCATGGCATCTATTTCTATTTAGCTCATAATATTGTTTGCATCCTTTGAATAGATAAATATGCTTTCTTATCACATGTGCTTAGTAATCATTATATAAACAACTAAGAACCTTTGACCTATTCAAAGTGATTTATCTACGTATTACTAGATGATATTCACTTTTGTGAAAGAAATAAAAAAAAAAATCACAAAGATAAGGTTATTTGAGTGCTACTTAGCAAAGTTAACTTGATTAGAAGAACACATATCTACTAAGACTTTTTTAGTAATTAAAGTTTAACTTTCAGAGTGATGTCTGATGAGGTTAACCATTGGTATTGAGGTCGAGAAAAACTCAGCATTTATTTACCTATATTAATTTTTTTATCAAAACATTACTCATTAATGTTAACTTGAATTTATGGATGAGGTCAAATCAAATTCTCCACAAATTAATGGCTCATTGATTTGGAGGAGTTAAATGTCCCATGTGCTTTGAATGGAGTTTTGAGTAGAAATTTTATGACCCTTCGAAGTAGAAGAAATTAGCTAGGGATTATTGGTAGTTTGAAATTCACTTGAAAATTTATTGCCANGCAAACTAATGGCACATTGATTTGGAGGAGTTAAATGTCTCATGTGCTTTGAATGGAAATTTGAGTAGAAATTTTGTGACCCTTCGAAGTAGAAGAAATTAGCTAGGGATTATTGGTAGTTTGAAATTCACTTGAAAATTTATTGCCAAAATTTATATATTCAAAGAAGCCTTAAAAAATAATAATTATTAGCAAAATTACCTTAGATATATAAGAAGATATTAAATTAAGGATACGCCTAGTTAACACTATATCCAAAATGTTAATATCAATATGTATTTGCAGCTATAACTAGGGTTTCTCTACAGTTCACAAGTACTTTTTTATATAAATGACAAATGATAGAAATGAGTATTCTATCTACGATCATATTTATAACTTTATCATTTTAATGTTATAATCACAATTTCCCTTTAATTTTAACTTAAATATATCAAAATTTATGATTTAATAGGAAGAAAAGGGGCTACCCTATTATAATTATACTAGAGACATTCTTTCAAAGTTAAAAGTGTTACGGGACCAAAATTCTTTCTTACGGATAGTACTAAACTATTGATTCCAAGAAAAAAAAATGTGACAACAAAATGGGAGTTTGATAACTTAGTTGTATATAAATACCTAACACGTGCATAAATAAATAAATAAAAAGAGTAGCTAACTAAAGCAACAGAGTTTTTATGTAAAAAATTAAGAAAGGGAAAATCACATGACCTAACCTAGTTGAAATGATTTTATCAACGTATGCTATAGATTATATGTAATTCATTTCTCTATAAATAAGAAAGGCATTCATATGTTATAGTAAATGTTAATTATATAAAATGGATTTTATAATGAAAGTTAGATGGGTCTAGAGGTATTGGATTATCTTTGATATATTATTTGTGANCCCAAAATTCTTTCTTACGGATAGTATTAAACTATTGATTCCAAGAAAAAAAAATGTGACAGCAAAATGGGAGTTTAATAACTTAGTTGTATACAAATACCTAACACGTGCATAAATAAATAAATAAAAAGAGTAGCTAACTAAAGCAATAGAGTTTTTATGTAAAAAATTAAGAAAGGGAAAATCACATGACCTAACCTAGTTGAAATGATTTTATCAACGTATGTTATAGATTATATGTAATTCATTTCTATATAAATAAGAAAGGCATTCATATGCTATAGTAAATGTTAATTATATAAAATGGATTTTATATTGAAAGTTAGATGGGTCTAGAGGTATTGGATTATCTTTGATATATTATTTGTGAAATTTTTAATTATTCTTCTTTGAGAAGAAGAGCCAAGAAATATTTAATTCTAGCATAATCTTGATGTGGATGAAATGTTTCTACTTTATTGGTGAGTATGTATGTCAACACTATTGGTGGTAATGGGATATAAGGTTTTTGGGTGTTAGCATTAATGACATTGTCATGCTTTAGCTTTAAAACAGATTGCATGTGTCAAAAGTTTGCATCAACTTTATAAGTGTTGGCATGTGTTGATGATCTAATAAGTGATGCTAATTATTAGTAGTTAGCATCAACTTTAAAGGCAATATTGTGCATTATTGGAATGTTGTAACCCTAGAGGTGATGGTGGTTATTGGGTGTTTATTGGACTTTTAAGCAATGGTTAGACATAGTGGTCAAAATACCATAGTTTATGGCCGGTGCTCATAAATGGGTGTTGGAGATTGAATTATTGTAGTCAAGCATCAGAGGTTGAGCAATTATAGATGAGCAGTAGAGGTTGGGAAACTGAATTTAAGCAATGGTGGTCAAATGTCAATTAGATTATCACAATTATACGAAAGTGTTCAATCATTTATAAAAAGAAAATGATGAAGGTTGAATATATGTGTCAATTTGACTCATTAGGTCGGGTTCAGGTCTGATAGAAAATGACCTGACACTAATAAAATCCAACTCAAACCCAACACGAATAAAAAACAGGTTGAAAAATAAAACTCAAACCCAACTATAAATTTTGTGTTTATTCGGGTCATATTTGGGTTTTTGGGGTTCAATCACAACCCTACCTGAATAATAAACGGCTCGAATTCTTTGACCCGAACCAGATTCGAAAAATATTCTCGCCAGCCCTAACCTAAATTTTTCAAGTCGAGTTTGAGTCGTGTTGTCGTGTCAGGTCAATTTTTAACACCCTTAAGGTTGAATGATTAAATATGAGCAATGGTCATTAGGCTCCATAGATAGATGACGGTGGTCAAGAGATCAAAGTCAATAAATAGATGTTGGGAAGCTATAAACAAATGAATATGGTTGGGTAACTCTAATTGGGTGATGAAGGTTGAGCTTATATATACGGATGAATGTGGTTGAGTGGTCATATTCATGTGATGATAATTGGATGATTATAATTGGGCAAAGGTGTATGATGAACCTAATCAACTGATAAAAGTTAGGCAAATATAAATGAGTGACTATAGTAGAATGACAGGGCAATGATAGTTCTATTTCTAAACAAGTGATTGTAGCCATGTAAACATAATCGAGTTATAGATCAGGCGTCCATAGACCAATTATTATGATCAGCAGATGAAGGTCAAGCAACCATACATTGGCGATGGAGATCATATAATTGTAGCAAGTCATTGAAGATTAAGTGACACTAGAGAGGTGGTCGTAATCACACCACCATAATTGAGCATCAGGGTGAAATTTCAGTGCATGTCTTAATGATGTCATTTGAACTAACAATGTTTGGTTATTGAAATTATCTCATTGAGATGTTCGATTCAATTTAGAAGAATACAAGCTTTGTCTATTATTTGGCTATCTAATTAACATCTTAATTATTTTTATTATGTTAAAATGCTTGATTGAAGCTTATCTTGACTCAAATTTAGGTCTCTCTCATCAAAAAGTTCAATTGGATGATAAATTTGTTGTAATCGGAATTTGGGTGATCTTGACTGACATTGAAAAATTTCTTTTGGGCGTCGAGATTTGAGCTTGGCCACATGGATTCTTTGATAAAACATCGATAACAATGATGTGAAATTGATTAATTACATTGTATCAATTAAGTTAATTTAACGTGCCGTGTGTTTGCCACTATATGCGCCACGTGCTTGTTTTAGAAGTCACTGCGCTGGAATCGTTTGCCACGTGTCAGTTGGAACTTGGAAGGTTTCGCAATTTAACATTTTCCTCTTTTTTCCTTTTTTTTTTAATTTTTTTTTTATTTATTGCTTCGGTTTGGTTAGCTTTAAATGGCAACCCCATATGATTTTCTAATATTTTACTTTAGTATATGCGTCGTGGAGACTAAAAATTATTCCATACAGACCGATCTACACTCGATTACCGCAAAGAAGTATTTAGGTGAGTCCCGTTTTTAAAATTTTTAAAAATATTTTTTTTGATCGACGGTGTAGATCGGACATTAATACAAAGAAGTATTTACCACTATATGCATCTCTGCACTGCATGTGGTGTCCGTATGAAATAATTTTTGTTTAGAGACAGCTAGTAACCTAGTCAAAATGGGACAAAATATAAAAGTTGAGAAAGAGAAGTAATAAAAAAAAAAACATGTTAAAAAGCATATTCAAATTCAACGATTATGAACTTGTGGTAATTGTATATTTTTAGGAACGAGTCGAACGAGAGTTTACTACATCATTTTTACAAGTTATTGTCCCGTAAATCTGACATTAATACAAAGAAACTCAATGCTAAATAGCCTTATGCTCTACATAAAAATCAGAGTGGTAATTCAATTAGCGGTGATATAGTCCGACGCTAATTATTTGTTTCGGGTCTTAGCATACAAACATGTCAATATGCCTAGTTCGGACGCAAATGTCACCTACGTACTTTACGTCCAGTCTTATCTTGTGGGAATTTTAGTCATGGTTTGTGTCGACTAAATCCGCTGGAGATGATTTAGCGTCGAAACTTATCAATTTGCGTTGGAAACGTTTGAAAGTATTACTGTCTAAAATTTTGAGATTGTTTGTCCGGTTCGAAGATGGGTCAACAATTCTTGTGAGGGAATTAATGCTGAACTTTAATCCAGGCCCTTAGTTTTAATTCATTTTCATATCTTCAAACATATATGACTCTTTTAACTTAAACATATGTATATAATTTTTTTTTAAAATGAGTAATGATGTCTCATTGTTTCGCTATATTGAGGGATGAAAGGTAACACCTAAAATATAGTCATACACACAGTTATGTTTAATTGTTGTAAGTTGATTGCACTCTATAATGTGTTGATTGTTGTGATATTTTTTGTTATTTAAGAATATTTGTACAATAAGGTCGTGAAAGTACAATATATTTTATTCAGATAGAAAATGAATCACTGAAGGTTCTTAAAAGATATTGAGGCCTTTGTGACAGCTGTAACTCAACTTCCGACTTATTTTTCTGAGGGTAGGTTTCAGTGTTCATGTTTGAAACATAAAAATTAAGCACTTAAGGCTTGACAAAGTCAGATATGATCGATATCGTCGAGGATTTCAACCTGATTATTGGATTTGGACTTCACATTGTGAGGTTGACCATGCAATGTTCAACTCTTATCCTTCAATGAGCTATGCTTCTTCACCTAAATATGATTCAAGCAGATTAGAAGAAATGATTTTCAATAGGACAAGACCGTATTATCCAAGTCAAATGGAAGAAGATGCATCAAACCTTGAAGCTAAAAACTTCTATAAATATTGAATGTGGTTTAAAGGCCATCGTGAGAGGGTTGCACGTCTCATTTTGAGTTATTTGTAGCTCTCATGTTTAGCTCATTAAGTAGCATGTGTTCAATTCGTCCTTTAAGCAAGCGTGCCAAACACAAACAATTTGTTTGAGTTTGATTTATAAACAAGCTCAACATGAACATTTAAAATGTCCATTGTGTCCTATTAAGTGTCATATTTTTTTTATTTAATTTTGATAAATTAAGATAATTTAAATAAAATAGGTCCAAGTCTATTTAGGTCTATCTCAATCTTTCTATACATAGGTCGAATCAAAAACATCTAGTCTCGCGACCGGGTCATTAGATGGTCGATATTTTATGTGACCAAACTATCTAAGAAGACTCACTCTATTCTTGTCTGTCACTGGAGCAAAACCAACCAATTCACTGATATATTCGTTTCACATTTTGTTTTCTAAGTTGTAAAGCCCCTCATCCACCTAAGCATTCTCCTCTCAACTAGACTTAACTTAGTTTTATGCTTCTCTTATATAGGCCAACATTCCGCACCATAAAGCATTGCAAGTCTCGCCACCATCTTATATAATTTTTGTGTAAATCTATGTGGTAAATACATTCTAACATTAATTAGCATGTCCGGAAAGAAATTTTAGCAACAAAATATGACAATTAATAGGAAAGTATAACAACAATGTTGCGCCAAAAAATTTGGATATGAATCCGGCACAAATTTTAGCATATGATTTTTCGGCTCATATTGTAGCGTCAAATTTATATCCAGAAATTTTTCGTTGGAAAACTTAGTTTTATACTTTTCTATCTCATGCAAATTTTAGAGTCCGAATAATTTCATCAGATTTTATCATATTTGCCGCTAAACGGACAAAAATACAACGCTAGAATTTGCATCAAAAAATTTCCGACATTAAAACTGAAGCTGGTTAGCTAATTTTTTGTAAAACTTCCATCTGCATATGTCATGATTTGCTTCAATTTTATCATAAAATAGCAATGCAAACAAAAGGAGAAAAAGATTTTAAAAAAATGTACATAAATCTCACATTTTTGTATGTCTAATGCATTAATGCTGTATTGAATTCTATAATTGCATAAATTTAGTTTATTTTTTTAAAATATATATTTGAAGGAAATCTAAATATTAGCTAAAGATTAAAATGTTGATCTAAATATATAAATATATCAGAATTATGCCATATAAATAAAAAATTAATTTAATAGTTGAAACTTTTAAAAGTACTTCTTTTTTGGTACGTATCGTATGGGAAGGTCCATCTGTTCCTCTATAAATGCTTTATATTTCTCANTTTTGGTACGTATCGTATGGGAAGGTCCATCTGTTCCTCTATAAATGCTTTATATTTCTCAATCAAGCACTTGCCTCCTGCAGCTTCTCCACTTCCTTAGATCTCTCTCTCTCTCTCTCTCTGAAATCCATGAAGCTCTTAAGGAGAAGCTCCTTCAGCTACTCCAGACTGGAGAAATCTGACACAGAAGAATTGCANCTCTCTGATATCCATGAAGCTCTTAAGGAGAAGCTCCTTCAGCTACTCCAGACTGGAGAAATCTGACACAGAAGAATTGCAGCACAGAAAGACGCAGTTTCGCATCTACAAGATCCTTGAGAAGGAGAAGCGCCGGCAGATGAGAAGAACTCAGTCGAAGCTGGTTTTTTCAAAGCTTAAGATAAAACACGGTATAAGGCTCCGGAGGATGAGGAGCAAGATCTTCTCTTTTTTACTTAGTTTAGGGTTCTGTAACCCTAATTCATGCAGCAGTTCTGTCTCCAAAAACATATATGTTTGAAGGGGAAATTAATTTTGTGTGGCATGCGTGCAATTATCCCTGATTTGAATCATGGAAAAGATGAGAACGTTGTTGTGAATTGGGAGTTTAATTGGGGATAAAGAGAAATAGAAAAGGATGTTTACTTATTTGCTTTTTTCCTTTTTCTATATATTAGGGTAATACAATTATGATTAGATTTTGGTGCGGTGGCGTTTTGAAAACTCATCCGGTCTGTTTAGGTAAACTGCGTTTTGGTAGCTTATGCGTTTTTTAAAGACTGAAAACAGTGTTTGCACACCGCACCCATCTAGGTGTGGTTGCAGCTTTCTGGCAGCGGTCTGGCTTTTCCAAAAGAAAAAAAAAATTGTAATAGCTACCGCACCTAGCTTATCAAATAAATACAACGAATTTTTTAAACTTATTCTACCTACAGATTTATGAGCCAATTTTTCTTTTAGAGTGCACTTGGGGCAGCTTGTGCGTTTCAGGATAAAATGTTTATCCTGAAACGCGGCCCGCGGGCAAGCCGCGGGGTTCGGCCTACGGCCTACGTTTAGTGTAAAAACCCAAAAGTGGTTCGGATAAACTGGCGAAACGCGCGAACCAAACGGTACAGCGGCGTTTTAAAAACACCACCCTCACTTATAAGCTGCCCCAAACGTGCTTTCAACAAAAGTGTAAGAAGCTTAAACATAATATACATTTTAAAAAATGCATCAAGCGTGGCTATATACACATATATATATATATATATATATATATATATATATATATATATATATATATATANAATTCTTCGTGAAGGGTGGGTTTTTCATTAAGATTATACAAAAATTTGTGCAATGAATAAATTGAGAAAAACGCATATGAGACAAAATTTTCATACGAAAATCGTGGGAGAGAAACAATTCGCATGTATGTTATTAATTAAAATTGTTCAGCTAGTGTCAATTAAGTACAGCAAATGGACCTTTTCCTACAAATAATTTTTTGTAGACGAACCGACAGACATTTGTCGCCCATTATAAGGAGATGTTGTTATTAGCATATGATATTTATGTCTGATTTTTCTAATGCAAATATTAGCGTCGAATTTGTAGTTGTTGAGCAAGGAAAGATAAATTTTGATATTTGTGCGGATTTTGCGTCCAATAATTTGAGATAAAAATTATACTTAAAACGAAACTTTTGGTGGAATTGCGACAGTTTTTTGCGTCGAATTACGTCCTATAAAGCGAGGTAAAAAACTATACTCATTAGCGCCGAACTATATCCAACACAAATTCAACGGAAAGCCGACGCCAAAAAACTAAAATACATATCCCGTGCGCCTAAATTCATATCTCCTCCCGCACCTCTCTTGTCCCCCTTCTCTGCCTGAATCCCTCGCAGCCTCCCCCTCTTTGCTTCTCGCTCATTCGCTCAAAAACATCGCCCTCGCTTATGAACCTTCATGATCTAGTCGCCATTATGTTCACCTAGACCTAAGAAAGGTATTTGATATGAAAAACCATGGCTATTTTATTTTCTTATAAAATTTGTTGTAAACTAATTTTAGTTTTTTGCCAAGTTAGATACTTAATCATTTAAGTGAAATCTGTATATTCTTCAAAAGACTTATTTGTGACTCATTTGAAAGTTAATGCATTATGACAACTTGAAGTAAGTATTTATATAATAATGTACAAGCTTGAAAGAATACTTTCACTTGACTTTCTTATATTGATGCAGCATCTGCTGGCACATATATCATATGAGGCATATTTGGGCGTCTATTGAGATGTAGTAATAAATAATTTTTAACAATTTATTTAAAAGTATTGGCATATCATGCTAAATAATTACTTTATTATAATTTTTTTAATAAATTGAAGAGAATTTTGAAGATTAAATCACAACCAAAAGGCTTAATCTGCGAGGCATATTTACTATAATAGAATATTAGTTTTTGTTCTTACTGCGTTGAGCAGCAATGACTCATCGATGAAGCTATATGTATGGTGTCTTAATGATTTATGATTTTTATTGTTTAGCAATCAGATGAAGCATCAAGATAATGCATTTATGTAATCTCAATGATAAGAATCTTTGAGTGGTGGTTATTCATGTTCTTCTTAATTAAGATGAAGTTTAATGCTTCCTTGAGTAAGATGGATTATTTAGTAATAGTTGTTCAACTCTGTAACTCAAATATAATACTCCCTTGATTCTAAAAAGTTTTATTAAGTGATTAGGTTATTTGTGAGTTTATTTAATGTGGATGATGAGAGTATGATAAGTAAGAAGCTTGGAGAATACTAACCATCAATGTTTAAACTCCCCCATAAGTTCTACTAATTGCGCACACATTCACTTATATGTAGGTTGAATTAAGTAATAACACATGACTATTGATGTGCTTAATAAGTTCATAATTAAAAAGTTGAAATTACAAATTCGAGCTTGCNCAGGCGTCTATTGAGATGTAGCAATAAATAATTTTTAACAATTTATTTAAAATTATTGGCATATCATGCTAAGTAAACATTTTATTATAATTTTTTTAATAAATTGAAGAGAATTTTGAAGATTAAATCACAACCAAAAGGCTTAATTTGTGAGGCATATTTACTATAATAGAATATAAATTTTTGTTCTTACTACGTTGAGCAGCGGTGACTCATCGATGAAGCTATATGTATGGTGTCTTAATGATTTATGATTTTATTCTTTAGCAATCAGATGAAGCATCAAGATAATGCATTCATGTAATCTCAATGATAAGAATCTTTGAGTGGTGGGTATTTATGTTCTTCTTAATTAAGATGGAGTTTAATGCTTCCTTGAGTAAGATGGATTATTTAGTAATAGTTGTTCAACTCTGTAACTCAAATATAATACTCCCTTGATTCTAAAAAGTTTTAATAAGTGATTAGGTTATTTGTGAGTTTATTTAATGTGGATGATGAGAGTATGATAAGTGAGAAGCTTGGAAAATTCTACCCATCAATGTTTAAACTCCCCCATAAATTCTACTAATTGCGCACACATTCACTTATATGTAGGTTGAATTAAATAATAACACATGACTATTGATGTGCTTAATAAGTTCATAATTAAAAAGTTAAAATTACAAATTCGAGCTTGCTAGATCTCGCTCGGGTACCTATGTGCATCGTGAATATGTAGCCAATTTTTGATGTAAATGGCTATAGATTTCACATGTTCTTAGTATAAGAGAAAATTAATAAATAACTCTACTGTTTGTGTAAAAGTAAACATCAATTCAAATAATGAAATAAACTACTATGGGATTTTCAAGAAATAGTCCAGTTGTAATATCCTAACTTTTTTAAGTAAAGTGTATTTATGTTCGATTATGAATAGTTTGATCATGTTATTAATCATAGACTAGTAATTTAGTCATTTTGTTCTAACATGACAAACGAGTCGAGTGTATTATCTTAGATACCCTCATAGAGCAAAAGAGAAAGTAAATGGGGTGATCGCCATCAAAGCCAAACCCAATGTGATTATTGAAGTTCAAATAAGTATCAAACCTACTCATTAGGAAGAAGAAATATCTGATTTTTGCATTCTAATTAATTTTGATAAGCAAAAGTTTAAATGATATTAGTGATGCACATGAAGAAATTAATCATATTGAGTATTTATTAGGTGATGATTTAGATTAAGAAATTTTATGTTCAACCTCTAGTCATTCATCCCATGAATAAGAATGAGAAGTGTACGCAATTTTTACTTTGTTTATTTTACTTATTTTATTCCACATTTAGGGTTTAGTGTTTTTTTTCTGATTTTACTTCTTATATTTGCTATTTTTAATTATTGTGCTTTGTATTTTTACTTCTTATACTTCTGCATTTATTTTTTGCACTTATACTTTTACTTGTTTTGTTTATTATTTTTAAATTCTTCTATTTCCTTATTTTTTACTAGCAACATTATGACAATCATCACCATAATCTCTGCTTTCNCATTGGGCAGGCAGGATGGGATGGGCTTATTCGAGCTTTGACCGGCCAAAGCGGATTTGTTCAGGCTTGACCCCGGTTTGTATTTACAATTTCATAGTCAGGTCTGCCCACTAAATGGGTCAGGCCGGCCTGCAAGCTCACGGGTCTTAAAAGAAAAGTGATTTTTCATGTCAAAACTCATTATCATTTCCCTTAATTAAAAAAATAATTAAATCAAGAAAATTTTGCTTAAATTTAAGTTGAATGAGTTTGTAAATTTTTAGTTTTTTTAAAAGATGAATATAAGTTTAAATTTTTAATTAATTGTTAATATATTATTAGTATTATCAAAAAAAGAAATAGTTAATATAATCTTTAATAATTTCCTCAAATCACATTATTGATTTAAAATAATAAAAAAATTTATGTAATATGAATGATAAAAGGATCCACGACAAAAGTTCTAAATTGATTTTATAGGTACCATACATCAGAAATATGACCGCACAAATTTTTAGGAAATTTGGTGAGTCTCACTTAATGAACACCAAAATATTGCATCAGGATAGTCCAAAGATGGAAGTGTCATGCAACGTTTCCTTCAAATGGAACTACTGGTGAACCAAATGGACGAACAAGCCAAATGAAAGAATATGAGACACCTAATCCTAGGGACAATCATTTGTAACCAGCTCCCTCGACTAATTATGAGATTCTTCACAAAGAAGAGCAAAGATCACCGCGTGAAATATCTTCCTAATCCTCTGAGAAGGCTCATTGTCTAAGGAGAGTTGCTCGTCAGATTACAGAGATAGACCCTCTGCCTGATAGTCCAAATCCACCCTAATGACAAAAGGGTCTCTATTGGGGACTATCTTTAGAAGACTAACCAAAGACATTCTAGCTAATCGAAGACCTCTCAGCCAACCGAATGATTCTCAGACGACCAAATGATAACACCATCAGGCCCTTAAATGACTCTCTTCAAACTGTTGTGAATACGAAACCATGTCGTTGTTAGTTGTAGATATTAGAGAGTCCCAGTGTCGGTAATAGATATGAAAATATGCAATACTTACTTGTAACATTCCTATTAAAACAGGGATAAACATGTAACTTTACTATATACCACTAGGATCTATAAATAGAGAGTCATTTCTTTAATAAAGAGTTACTGAATTGCTGTCTCAGAACTTGTGTTACTGTCTATTTTCCTTTCTCTCTCTCTAACACACTCTCTGACTCTCTATTTCTCCATGTTATTCTTATTCGTTCAATGCACTATACCCTGTGTGTGATCCACAGGTCATTTTTGGATTCAGCATATACGTTTTTTTTTTCTTATGCGCTAGGTGAATTTATTTGATGTGCATACACATGGAATATGTAATATTTTAAACTCAGAACAACTCTATATGTTAATACAAATGATTTGAGTAAAACACCACAAAAAAAAAAGATACACTTATCAATTTCTATTTAATTATATATCAAACACCTGAACTTCAATTTTTACGAATTTGTCATTTTATTATCTATACATGAATGTCATATTTCATTTGTTTAAAAATAAAAAAAAATGATAATTTTTATGTTATATGAAAGAGTATGACTAGATGGAGAAGAAAAAGAAAGAGAAGATTAATCGCTTTAAAAGCTTGCAATTGTGAACTATACTGATGAGACCGGGCTATTGGGCGTGTCCGATTCGATTTAGGTCGGTCTCATTCGAACTTTGACCAATTTGAAACAGGCTTGGCCCCATAAACTTTAACTTTACTTATTTGTGACCAATCTTGTTCATTTTAAGCGGACTTATCACAAGCCCGTGGGCCACCCGCCCAATGCCAATCAAAGTTTACAAATTTTAGATTGTTGTGTCAAATCTTTCGGCCTCTAACACCACCGCTTCTTTATGAGCAAAGTGCCAAGGACCGAAGACCTGAGTGTCAATGGAGGTGATGAGCCACGCTTCCACCTTTCTTCTTCCCTCATCTTTCGGCCTTTTAAAACCACCGCTTCTTTATGAGCAAAGTGCCAAGGACCGAAGACCTGAGTGTCAATGGAGGTGATGAGCCACGCTNACACGAACACAAGCTTTGTTTTTTCGTGTAGGTTCGTTTACACCCCTACCCGTGGGCCACCCGCCCAATGCCGATCAAAGTTTACAAATTTTAGATTGTTGTGTCAAATCTTTCGGCTTTTTAACACCACCGCTTCTTTATGAGCAAAGTGCCAAGGACCGAAGACCTGAGTGTTAATGGAGGTGATGCGCCACGCTTCCACCTTTCTTCTTCCCTCATCGTTAGAAACCACCGATAATTTCCCGTCGTCGGTGGACGCCCTCATTATCCTAAACCAGCGTCTCCCTCGTTTTGCTCCTCTCCTCTGGGAACGCGGTATTCTCCCTCCTCCCTCTAAATTTAACCCTTGGTTTTCTACTCCTTTTGTTTGTCTTTGCTTCGATTTGTTAAGTTCTGGAGTTTTGCTTCGTGAACAGCGAAGCTGAGGGTTTGCGCGGATGGAGGGGCAAACAGTGTTTTTTATGGAATGCCGGAATTTTTTNAGGCCAAAGCGGTTTTGTTCAGGCTTGACCCCGGTTTCTATTTACAATTTCATAGTCAGGCCCGCACACTAAATGGGTCAGGTCGGCCTGCAAGCTCACGGGCCTTAAAAGAAATGTGATTTTTCATGTCAAAACTCATTATCATTTCCCTTAATTAAAAAAATAATTAAATCAAGAAAATTTTGCTTAAATTTAAGTTGAATGAGTTTGTAAATTTTTAGTTTTTTAAAAACTTGAATATAAGTTTAAATTTTTAATTAATTGTTAATATATTATTAGTATTATTAAAAAAGAAATAGTTAATATAATCTTTAATAATTTCCTCGAATCACATTATTGATTTAAAATAATAAAAAAATTTATGTAATATGAATGATAAAAGGATCCACGACAAAAGTTCTAAATTGATTTTATAAGTACCATACATCAGAAATATGACCGCACAAATTTTAAGAAAATTTGGCGGGTCTCACTTAATGAACACCAAAAGATTGCATCGGGATAGTCCAAAGATGAAAGTGTCACGCAACGTTTCCTTCAAATGGAACAACTAACAAGCCACATGGGAGAACAAGCCGAATGAAAGAATATGAGACACTTAATCCTAGGGACAGTCATTTGTAACCAGCTCCCTCAACTAATTATGAGATTCTTTGCAAAGAAGGCCAAAGAGCACCGCGTGGAATATCTTCCCAATCCTCTGAGAATGCCCCTTATCTAAGGAGAGTTGCTCGTCAGATTACGACGATAGATCCTCTGCCTGAGAGTCCAAATCCACCCTAATGACAAAAGGGTCTCTATTGGGGACTATCTTTAGAAGTCTAACCAACGACATTCTAGCCAATCAAAGACCTCTCAGCCAACCGAATGGTTCTCAGACGACCAAATGATAACACCATCAGGCCATTAAATGACCCTCTTCAAACAGTTGTGAATACAAAACCATGTCGTCGTTAGTTATAGATATTAGAGAGTCCTAGTGTGGGTAATAGATATGAAAATGTGCAATACTTACTTGTAACATTCTTATTAAAACAGGGATAAACATGTAACTTTACTATATATCACTAGGATCTATAAATAGAGAGTCATTTCTTCAATAAAGAGCTACTGAATTGTCTGTCTCAGAGCTTGTGTTACTGTCTATTTTCCTTTCTCTCTCTAACACACTCTCTGACTCTCTATTTCTCTATGTTATTCTTATTCGTTCAATGCACTATACCATGTGTGTGATCTACAGGTCATTTTTGGATTCTGCTTATACGTTTTTTTTTTCTTATGCGCTAGGTGAATTTATTTGATGTGCATACACATGGAATATGTAATATTTTAAACTCAGAACATCTCTATATGTTAATACAAATGATTTGAGTAAAACACCACAAAAAAAAGATACACTTATCAATTTCTATTTAATTATATATCAAACACCTGAATTTCAAAATTTTCATATTTGCCATTTTATTATCTATACATGAATGTCGTATTTCATTTGTTTAAAAATAAAAAAAATGATAATTTTTATGTTATATGAAAGAGTATGATTAGATGGAGAAGAAAAAGAAAGAGAAGATTAATCGCTTTAAAAGCTTGCAATTGTGAACTATACTGATGAGACCGGGCTATTGGGCGCGTCCGATTCGATGTAGGTCGGTCTCATTCGAACTTTAACCAATTTGAAACAGGCTTGGCCCCATAAACTTTTACTTATTTGTGACCAATCTTGTTCATTTTAAACGGACTTATCACAAGCCCGTGGGTAGGGCTGTCAAAAAAGCTCGTTGTTCGCGAACAGTTCGTGTTCGGTTCGTCAATGAGTTCGTGTTCGNATATTTTTTAGCAAAATGATATAGAGAGAGAGAGAGAGGAGAGAGAGTAAAATTTATTAATTTTTAGCAAACTTAGGAAGTGGAGCATTCTGTCTATACCTAGGTATTGGGCAGGCAGGGCTTGGCATGGGATGGGCTTATTCGAGCTTTGACCGGCCAAAGCGGCGTTGTTCAGGCTTGACCTCAGTTTCTATTTACAATTTCATAGTCAGGCCAGCCCACTAAATAGGTCAGGCCGGCCTGCAAGCTCACGAGCCTTAAAAGAAAAATGATTTTTCATGTCAAAGCTAATTATCATTTCCCTTAATTAAAAAAATAATTAAATCAAAAAAAATTTGCTTAAATTTAAGTTGAATGAGTTTGTAAATTTTTAGTTTTTTTAAAAACATGAATATAAGTTTAGATTTTTAATTAATTGTTAATATATTATTAGTATTATTAAAAAAAGAAATAGTTAATATAATCTTTAATAATTTCCTCGAATCACATTATTGATTTAAAATAATAAAAAAATTTATGTAATATGAATGATAAAAGGATCCACGACAAAAGTTCTAAATTGATTTTATAGGTACCATACATCAGAAATATGACCGCACAAATTTTGAGGAAATTTTGCAGGTCTGACTTAATGAACACCAAAAGATTGCATCGGGATAGTCCAAAGATGGAAGTATCACGCAATTTTTCCTTCAAATGGAACTACTGGCAAACCAAATGGAGGAACAAGTCGAATGAAAAAATATGAGACACATATTCCTAGGGACAGTCATTTGTAACCAGCTCCCTCGACTAATTATGAGATTCTTCACAAAGAAGGCCAAAGAGCACCATGTGGAATATCTTCCCAATCCTCTGAGAAGGCCTCTTGTCTAAGGAGAGTTGCTCGTCAGATTACGGTGATAGACCCTCTGCCTGAGAGTCCAAATCCACCCTAATGACAACTATTGGGGACTATCTTTAGAAGACTAACCAAAGACATTCTAGCCGATCGAAGACCTCTCAGCCAACCGAATGATAACACCATCAGGTCATTAAATGACTCTCTTCAAACAGTTGTGAATACGAAACCATGCCGTCATTAGTTATAGATATTAGAGAGTCCCAGTGTCGGTAATAGATATGAAAATGTGCAATACTTACTTGTAGCATTCCTATTAAAACAAGGATAAACATGTAACTTTACTATATACCACCAGGATCTATAAATAGAGGGTCATTTCTTCAATAAAGAGCTACTGAATTGCCTGTCTCAGAACTTGTGTTAATGTCTATTTTCCTTTCTCTCTCTCTCTAACACACTCTCTGTCTCTCTCTTTCTCTATGTTATTTTTATCCGTTCAATGCACTATACCATGTGTGTGATCTACAGGCTACTTTTGGATTCAACATGTACGTTTTTTTTCTTATGCGTTAGGTGAATTTATTTGATGTGCATACACATGGAATATGTAATATTTTAAACTCAGAACATCTCTATATGCCAATACAAATGATTTGAGTAAGACACCACAAAAAAAGATACACTTATCAATTTCTATTTAATTATATATCAAACACCTGAACTTCAATTTTTACATATTTGTCATTTTATTATCTATACATGAATGTCGTATTTCATTTTTTTAAAATAAAAAAATGATAATTTTAATGTTATATGAAAGAGTATGATTAGATGGAGAAGAAAAAGAAAGAGAAGATTAATCGCTGTAAAAGCTTACAATTGTGAACTATACTGATGAGACCGGGCTATTGGGCGTGTCCGATTCGATGTAGGCCGGTCTCATTTGAACTTTAACCAATTTGAAATAGGCTTGGCCCCATAAACTTCTACTTATTCATGGCCAATCTTGTTCATTTTAAGCGGACTTATCACGAGCCCGTGGGCCACCCGCCCAATGCCAATCAAATTTTACAAATTTTAGATTGTTGTGTCAAAGCTTTCGGCTTTTTAACACGGCCGCTTCTTTATGAGCAAAGTGCCAAGGACCGAAGACCAGAGTGTCAATGGAGGTGATGCGCCACGCTTCCACCTTTCTTCTTCCCTCATCGTTAGTAACCAACGATAATTTCCCGTCGTCGGTGGACGCCCTCATTATCCTGAACCAGCGTCTCCCTCGTTTTGCTCCTCTCCTCTGGGAACGCGGTATTCACCCTCCTCCCTCTAAATTTAACTCTTGGTTTTCTACTCCTTTCGTTTGTCTTTGCTTCGATTTGTTAAGTTCTGGAGTTTCATGAACAGCGAAGCTGAGGGTTTGCGCGGATGGAGGGGCAAACAGTGTTTTTTATGGAATGCCGGAATTTTTTCCCGATGAGGATCCGTGGGAGGTTAGGCTTAGGTTTGTTCTTCTTTTCTTTCCTTTTTTTTACTAATAATAATCTTCATCGTTTATTTATTTCTTTTAATTTTTAATTGAGGATGAACGTGGTGGTGGTACAGATACTAGAATCAATTATGTGTTATTCAGAGTACTGAAATTCATAGTCTTGATTAAAACATGGTGCTGCACAATTAACTTCTCCTTGAAAAAAAATTGGTTAATTTTAAAACAAATTGTTGTTTCTTTCCTTTTTGTTTGGTGAAATAAGACTATATATTTTGTAATCGAGGTAAGAGGACTTGGCTTGGTGTTGCTTGGCTTGTTTGGCTTGGCTTGCATTTCTTTTAAACCAAAAGAGACTATTTATAAAAACCATGAGAGCGGTAGGTGGGAGACAGAGAGAGAAGAAATAGAAATTTTCTTGTAAACGTGAAAGTGCTCGACGGTGTAATTCCTCAAAGAAATAAAATATTCTGCAGCTCTGTGGACGTAGGAAAATTTGTCGAACCACATAAATCCGTGTGTCGCTCTGGTGTTTTTTTCTCTACATGCAATTTTACTCATTCCATTTTTTAATTTATTGTCGTCGTTTTTCACAACAACTGGTATCAGAGATTTGGTTCGAATTTAAGAAAGAATAATGGGCAGAGACGAAGTGATGACCTCAGGGATCGAAAAGTTCAATGACACAGAATTTACTTACTAGAGGATGCAGATAGAGGACTACCTCTATGGGAAGAAAATTTATCTTCCGTTATTGGGAAAGCGACCAGAAAAGATGGATGAGGCGGAATGAAATCTGTTGGATCGACAGGTTATGGGGGTTATACGATTAACCCTATCGAGATCGGTTGCCTACAACGTCATCAAGGAGAGGACTACTGCATATCTCATTGTGGCTTTATCAGGTATGTATAAAAAACCATCGGCGAATAACAAGGTGCATTTGATGAAAAAGTTATTCAACTTAAAGATAGTGGAAGTTGTCTCTGTTGCTCAACACCTGAATGATTTTAATAGTACCACAAATCAATTGTCGTCTGTTGAAATTGATTTTGATGATGAGATACGTGCACTGATATTGTTGGTTTCATTGTCAAATAACTGAGAAACCATGAGAATAGCAGTTAGCAGTTCTGCAGGTAAATTCAAGCTGAAATATGATGATATTCATGATTTGATTTTGGTTGAGGAGGTGCACAGGAAGGATTTTGGCGAGGCCTCGTGTTCAAGCTCGACACTGAATGTTGATTCCAGAGGGAGATCATAGTACAGTAACTCAAACAGAGGAAGATCAAAATCAAATTCTGGTCAGCAGGTAACCTGTTAGAATTGTGGCAAGGCTGACCACATAAAAATGAACTGCAGGAATCCCAAGAAGAAGAAGAATGATGGTGTTAATGTTGTAACTGAAAAAATACAGGATGTACTATTTCTTGCAGTTTACAGTTCTGTTGATGATTGGATACTGGATTCAGGGGCTTCCTTCCATACATCTTCCTTTCGGGAGTTCATGCGAAATTATGTTACAAGTAACTTTGGGAAGGTAAGCTCTAGACGTGGTGGAGATGGGAGACGTTGATATTGCACCCCTTAACAACAGCAAATGAACTTTACAAAAGGTCAGATACGTTCCTGAGTTGAAGAAAAACCTCATCTATGTTGGGCAGCTCAATGAGGGTGATCATTCGGTAGTGTTCTCAAATAGCACCTGGAAGATTACCAAAGGAGCATTAGTACTGACTCAGGGTAAGAAAACCGACACGCTATATATGACTACAAGTTTACACAGATTTTGACACATGAGTCAGAGATGCATTATGGGGAAACAGAAGAAGGTCTATTTCTTGAAAACTGACAGAGCGCCAAAGGCAGAAAAAACAGACCTTGTATAGACAAATGGTGGAGAAACACAGAGCTATGAAGAAATCTTGCAAGATGAGAATTCGAGCAAGTGGGAGCTGACTAAGAAGGAAGAGACGGATTCCCTGCCAGAAAATCAGACTTGAGGACTGACAGAACTTCCACCAAGGAAGAAGGCATTGCACAACAAGTGGGTGTACTGGGTGAGGATTGTGTTTGGTAGTAGTAAGAATTACAAGGCTGGACTTGTTGAAAAGGGCTTTCAGCAGAGTCAGGATATTGCTCATGCAATAAGAGTTGTAAGCAGATACAAGAGTAACTCAGGAAAAAGTTTGGTGGTACGAGACTACTTTGACGGTGATATATCAACTGAGGGTGTTACTCGTGAGAAGCTGAAGTTGCGCTCAACTTCAGCTGGTCTTGTGGCATGAAGACAGAGGTTTCGAGTTGCAGAGGTAGAGAATATCATGTTTGAAGAAAAGGGTTGATACAGCTAGTAGATGATGCAGCGAGTAGGTGATGCAGTTAGTGTCTCAGTCTCCAGGTGAGAGAATTGTTGGGTAATGTGGAGACCCGATCCACAGAATTTAATTAGCTTCTTAATTAAGTATATCACCTACCGCTCACCTACCACACCCACTTAGCACTTACCTACCACATCTCACTTATCTCCCACGTACCGCTCTCACGGTTTCTATAAATAGTCTCTTTGTGTTTAAAGGAAATGCAAGCCAAACAAGACCAAGCCAAGTCATCTTGAGAGCTAAGAGAAAGAGAGGAAGAGAGAGAGAGAGAGGAAGGGAGAGAAGAAAATAAATATTTTCTTGTAAACGTCGAGGCGCTCGACGATGTAATTCCTTGAAAAAATAAAATTCTCTGCAACTCCGTAGACGTAGGAAAATTTGTCGAACCACGTAAATTCGTGTGTCGCTATGGTGTTTTTCCTCTACGTGCAATTTTACTCGTTCCATTTTTTACTTTATTATCGTCATTTTTCACAACATTAGGATGGAAAAATCGAAACATTTATGTCTGGTTTTTAGAACCCTAGAAATATATGCATCAACTACTTGAGGCAACCTGAAGTTTAATGAATAAACATATATTTTGAAAAGAAAATTTTAATTTTCTTCATTTAGCTTGTGTGGCTATGACATTGGCTCGCAGATGTTGGCTCAAGCTTACTTCATTCATCACACAAGATATCGTCTGTGAGCTGAAATTGGAGGTGTGAATTATGAATAAGAGGGATTGAAAAATTAAAGATAATTAGTCAATAATTAGATGAAGTTTCCTTGTTCTTTAAAGTTTGTAAAGTAATGAGTATTTGGTTAAAATTTTTTAAAGAAGTGCTGCGCTTTTGGATGAAATGTGAAAACTATAGTTCTTTTTTCAAGTCTTTTCTTGATGTTATACATATGTTGTGTTGATTTTGTTTGATAGTTGAATTATAATTGATATGCATTTATATGTGGTAGTGTTTATACTTATTCATACACAATTTTTTTTTTATGGTGATAGGTACAAACCAGATGTAATTAATGGTGACATGGATTCAATAAGAGCGGAAGTGAAGGATTACTATTCTGATTTGGTATGAAATATTATTTGATGACTTATGTTTTGTGTTTTTTTCTTTGTGTTGTTCTTGTGAGAATCTGAAATCATCTATGACATTTTTACCAATTCGTGCTAAAATTATGCTTCTAATGCTTTTAGCAATATAAAAAAGTTTTTAAAATCATAAAAATTAAATAATGCAATTTATGATGAATTGAAAAAAGCCTAACCAGAAGGCTAGTGTAGTCTCTGCTCATCCATGCGAGAGTTATCGTCATTTCTATTCTCAAGATAGGCAATTATCTCTATTATGTTATAGCATGAAGGTGAAAGTTTAGGTTATTTATATCAAAGGAAGAATAATAGGTTGCAGCCGAGTGGGAATAGATTTAACACTGACCTCGAGCTGGTCTGGTGGTGGCTCAAAATCGAATGGAACTAGTAGCACCAAGCTCAAAATTAATTCGTGCTTAGATTTTGAACCAAGTATGCCAGAATTTGCTCAATTTCTTTGGCCCATTTTAAGCCAGCTCAAATGCTTGAAATCACCAGAAATGAATTTGAAAAAAATTAGCAATGCTATTATTTTACCCTAATCATCACAAATTTAGTTATGCAGTTATTCTATTTAAAGCAGTATATAACAATTTTTCATCATAAAAAAATTAATCACAGATTCAAATTTTGAAAAAAATTATACATCTTGTTTATTCATAAACAAAATTAAGATAACATGCAAGCAACTTATGTTGGTTATGATAATATAAATTATGGCATTTACATACATACCACATAATTTGTATGTATTTATATATCTAACATCTAAACTTTCACATGTACATGCATATAACTCAATTCTTTAATACGACATCAAAAATACTACCAACATTACCTGTATAAAAGTGAAACACACCTTTTCGTGAAAGTGAAATACACCTTTTCATGCATAGGTTTATGACACCAAGGTGTTATAAGTGTAAATATCAAACTTTGGGTGTTAGATATTTAAATACATAAGAATTGTGTGATTTATATGTAAAGTTTCCTATAACTTATAATTGTGAATGAAATGATGAGCAATCATTTTCTTCTCAAATGCAACTTTTTGAATAACTTCATGTGTGAAGAAAACTGCACTCATCTGCTTTACAGATCTTACAATTTAAAATCATTCTAAGGGTGCGTTTGGGGCGGCTGCTATTTTTCTAAGAAGCAGTTGTAAAGCTGATTCCTGGAAAAGCAGCTTATCAGGAGCTGTCAGCAAACTGCTGATGAAGAAGCAATGGTCTGTTTAAGAGATCTGTTGTGATGCTGTTATTTCTGATGAGAAAGTCTGTTTTGCCCCTATATATATAATATATTCAAATAAGTGCAGTTTTTTAAAATAATTACAACTAAATAACAGAAAGATGTTCTACCATAAGAAAAACATCAATACAATGCAAAATACTCTAATACATTAAAAAATGATCAGTTATTTAAATGATATAACTACAATAGTAAGGACAATGACAGTAACCAACAGTCCTAGAATGATGTCTGTCTTCAAGTTCTAATGATCGAATCGAGTCTTCAAGACAATCTCCTCTCCTTGCTAGCATCTCTCTTCACATGATCATGGTTTGGTGGAACTCATCAGTGTTATTAACCCAACGGAAACAGTCGCAATTAGTAAGAGTCTTGTTTCTGGGGCATGAGTAAAATCCTCTCCCGTAGCTGTCTTTCCTTCTTGATTGACATTGAATCACCTATCGCCACAATGGCAAAGCGAAACTTTCGAACTACATGATGCTCTTGAACTCATATTTTTTGTCATTATAAAATACTATAGCTCCAATTAACCAAAAAAAGCAATATAACCTTCAATAAATATCAAAAAATAAATTGTCTTAAAATTAAAAATAAAGGCTTATCAGGTACATAAAAGAGCTACAATATAGATTGATACAAATATTTAGAATATATATATCCAGAGAACCAACGTAGCGTTGACATATGAATCATCAACAATAAATTAGCAGGTGATATCACATAGTACAGTCTTTGCGCTCACCAAAATATCAGTAATCATCTCCTGGACGCTTCTCCTTCAAGACTTTTGTACTCGTTAGTATTAAAGTCCTTTTCAAGCGCTAAATTTTGGCCCGATGTTGGTTAGCTTCCTCAGGCATGTAGGTAAGATCTTCATTTAAGACTCTAAAATCGATATTATCTCATGATGGATGTCTTCGTATAATATTATGGAGTGATATTGTCACAATAATTTATCTTCATTTGTTTTTTTAACAATGCGTAGGCATATTTCGGATTATGACATACTTCTTCCTTTATACATCGAGTGCACTTTCGATGACACTCTGTAATGACGAGTGCCTTTTGTTGAAGAGTTCATGCCTCCCTTTAATCATCTAGCTGCTGCTCTCAAAAACAGGAAGGTGATACCTCGTGTCGGGAAATGACTTCAAAAAACCCAATCGTAATGAATATTTTGAGTCGACTAGGTTATATTTTCTTGAATAGTGACAACTTTAGTGGATTTACTCAAACGAAAATATTATATTGATGGCTAAAATGTACCAATCTTGAGGACGCTCAAAATCAAATCCATGATATCAAAAAGAAAACAAATTTGGTAGAGAGGATTTAAAAGTAGAGCTCGGACTCAAATCCACGATATCAAAAACGGCTTCATTCAGGATCACCAATTGTGTACTTTAGGCATAAAGACCAGACAATATCCGTACAAAGTTGTAGAGCTGTTTTTTTCAATTCACAATTGGTAATCATTTGAGCCTTTTGTTTTGTTTTATTCCATCATTGCTCTACAAAATATTTCACAATAAAAGTAAAAAGTGTCACGAAAACAAACTCCAAAAGCATCACTGCAAATGAAAACCAATAAACCAATAGGTTCACAAACCATCCAAAGCAATAAGATCAGATAAATCTCAAAAACTATGGCAGACAAGTTAGCAGAATTTATTTCCCGTATGTTCATGCAGGAGAAGTTATGGAAAGTTAGATATATGAATACTATTTTTCTGCTTCGTTGAGAATTTGTTTTGGACTTGTTTTAAATATGTTTTTTTCTCATGTTAGTAATTATTAATTTGTTTGTTCTTGCCTCTTCTTCAGTCTAGAAGAACATTTAGGGGCAGAAATTTGAGAACTGGTTCCATTTTTTTTTTATTTGAAAGATTTTTACCATTAAAAATGCATATGTCTGATGGAAACTTGAAGGTTATATGCATATAAGTTATCATCAATCATTTTTCTCTGTTTCAATCACACTAGTCAAATCGTGTTCTTCAACAAATCAAGAGCTCGGTGAGATCTCTTAATCAAAGAAGACTCCATCCATAATCACCAATTTTTCCATTTATTCCAACACTTTTATGTGTTATCTAACAACAGGTAGTATCTGTGGCAAAACTTACTTGTCAATTTTAAAATTTACAAATTGTCAACGATTGGGTGTCTTGATAGTTATTTTCCATCATCGCTTTAAATAACTGTTAAAAGATTTCGTCAATAATTGTGATTGTGTATCATATTTGTTATACTCAATATTTAGTAGTTTATGAACTGAATGAGTAATCTTAGGAATATCTATTTATTTACTTCTATGTTAGGTTAGTTAGTTGAATAGTATATTTCTCCTTAATTAGCGAGATTAGTTGTCTTTTTTGTTCCTAGTTAAGCTCTTTAAATAGTTGTACATCAATATAGAGTAATCATTTAGCCTTCTTATATTTTTTTTCACTGTTTTATGGTATCAGAGCAAAAAATCCTAAGTTTGAATTTTTTTTCTTTTCATCTCTAAAATGTCTGAAGTTACGTCTAAGGCAAACCAACCTCTTCAGCCATCTCAGTCCGAACCTCAGAGAAATACATTTGAAAACCATCCCATTCAGATCACTACAATTTGACTAAATTGTGATAATTTTTTTGGATGGTCACAATCTGTTCGCATGTATCTCCGAGTAAGAGGAAAGATTGACTATATCACAGATGATACTAAGCAGCCTGACGTGAATGACAAAACTTATGTCATTTGGGATGCGGAAAACTCAATGGTAATGACATGGTTGGTCAATTCCATGACTGAAGAGGTAAGTGCAAATTATTTGTGTTACTCTACAACCAAGGAATTATAGAACAATGTTTCAGAAATGTACTCTGATCTTGGAAATCAATCTCAAATTTACGAGTTAACTCTACGACTTGGTGAAATTTGCCAAGGTGAGGATTCTTTGACAAAGTATTTCAATTTTCTTAAGCGGATTTGGCAGGACCTGGACTTATTCAATGATTATGAGTGGAAATCAAACGATGACTGCAACCAGTACAAGAAGATAGTGGATATTGGCCGAATCTTCAAATTTTTTGCAGGTTTAAATGTTAAATATGATGAAGTCCGTGGCCGAATAATTGAAAGAAATCACCTGCCTCCAATTGGTGAAGCTTTTACGGAGGTAATGAGAGAAGAGAGTCGGAGACATGTGATGTTGGGGAAGAAGACTGAAGGTTCAACCGTGTCCGTGGAAGGATCAGCGCTGGTCATTTTTGAAGCTCAAGCAGTAAAACTTCTCACAACCAGCGTATAGAATACAAAAACAATGGAAAGCCATGTCATACTCGCGAAAAATGCTGGAAGTTGCATGGTAAACCACATAATGGTAAGGGAAAAAAATTTGGTGAACATAGCACACCTACAGCAAATGAGGCCAAGTCATCTCCATTTAGTAAAGAGCAATTAAATCATCTTCTTAAACTGCTAAAATCTTGCTCATTATCTAATGCTCATATCGGTTCTATAGCACAAGCGGGTAGTAATTTCTTGGCTTTATCTATTCTAGGAAGTACCCCTCATTGGATCATAGATTCAGGAGCCTCTGATCATATGACAAGCTGTTCTCAATTATTTAATTCGTATTATCTAAGTTCTGGTTTTGAAAAAATTAGAATAGCTGATGACTGTTTTTCACCTACTACAGGAAAAAGAAATATTAAAATTTCAGAAAAAAATCTTTTTTAAATCAGTTTTACATATTCCAAAACTTACATGTAATCTTCTTTCCCTTAGCAAATTGTTTAAAGACTGATTATTTCATTCTTTTTTCTCCTTCCAATTAATTTTTTTATGTACGGAACTCAGTAAAGATGGTTGGAACTGCTAGAGAAATAAATGGGTTGTACTACTATGATGAAACTGATTCTGCAAATAAAACAGCTCATGAATTAGGTAGTACAAGTTTAAGCTTTGATTATGATCAAGTTATGTTATGGCATAAAGATTAGGGCGTCCTAGTTTTCCATATCTTAAATTTTTATTTCATGAACTATTTAAAAATATTGATCGTTTAAAACTTCATTGTAAAGTTTGTAATTAAGCTAAAAGTCAACGTGTTTCGTTTCTAATTAAATCATATTCTGCTTCAAAACCATTTTATTTGTTGCATAATGATGTTTGGGATCCATCCAAAGTTAACACGGTTTCTGGAAAAAAAGATGCTTGTAACATTTATTGATGGTCACACACAAGTTTGATGGGTTTATTTCTTGGAAAAGAAATTTGAAGTTGAACAACGATTTAAGGATTTTTCCACATGATTGAAAATCAATTTCAAACAAAAATTGACAGTCTAAGAACTGATAATGAGACTGAATATTTTAACAAATATTTAAGAACATTTATTTTGAAAAAAGGTATTCTGCATCAATCTACTTATCGTGGCACACCACAACAAAATGGTATTGCTGAAAGAAAAAATAGGCATTTACTTGAAGTTGCTAGGACACTTATGTTTTTAATGAATGTTCGTAAATATTTTTGGGGTAATGCAATCCTTACCTCTTCTTATTTAATAAACAGAATGTCATCTCGAGTTCTGAAATTTAAAACACCTTTACAAGTTTTGAAAAATTATTTTTTCACATCTAAGATAACAGTTAATCCTCGTTAAAGGTTTTTGGATGTGGTTGCTATGTGCATATCCTAAATGTGTTTTGCTCAAAACTTGATCTCAAAGCTGAAAAATGTATTTTTATTGGTTGTGCTTCTAATAAACGTGAATACAAATATTTTAATCCAGTCACAAAGAAATTTTTTGAGAGCATGGATGTTAAGTTTGTCAAGGATCACCATTTTTTTCAAAAAAAATTTTCTCTAGGGGGATAACTTAGTTGAAAAAAAATAATTTTTGGTAAACTTTACTCATTTCTTTTAACTAAATCTGATATCGAAACTATGGTCAACACTACTAATCATATTTTATCAGATGCTACTTTATCAGAGACATGGGGAGAAATACTTTCAACAGGTCATAATCTGGTGGATCATAATCCTTAACATGAGTTGCAGGTGTATACTAGGAAGAAATTCCATAAAGTTGCTATAACCCCAGCTATTCCTTCAACAGATGTTCAATCAGCTTTGTCGAATAATGACCCTACAACTCAAAGTAGTCTTCCCTCTACTTCCACTCCTTCTGATCTTGATCTTCTAATTGTTTTAAGAAAAGGAATCCGAACAGACACTAAACATCCTATCACACAATACTTGTCATATGAAAAACTATAAAAAATCATAGTGCATTTGTATCCAGGATTTCTAATATGTTTGTTCCAAGAACTGTTCAGAAAGCATTAGGTGACCCGAGTTGGAGAATAGCTGTGATGGAAAAATAAATGCTCTTAAAAGAAATAACACTTGGACAGTCATTGATCTACCTAAAGACATAAAGACGGTTGGATGCAAATGGGTGTTCACGATGAACTTTAAAGCTGATGGAAGTGTGGAGAGATACAAAGCGAGACTAGTACCAAAAGGATTTACTCAAACTCATTGTATTGATTACCAAGAGATCTTTGCTCCTGTTGCTAAAATTAACTCTATTAGAGTAATTTTTCCTCTTGTAGTTAACTTCAATTGACCACTTCATCAATTTGATGTAAAAATGCATTTTTAAATGGAGAATTGCAAGAAGAAGTATATATGGGCCTGTCACCCGGATTTGAAGAAAATTTTAGAAAAGACAAAGTGTGCAAATTAAAAAAGTCTATATATGGATTAAAGCAATCTTCTAGACATGGATTCTCTCAAAGCCAAACTGATAACACCCTTTTTTTTAAAACATTCCATCAAATGTAAAGTAGCCATTGTGATTGTGTATGTAGATGACATAATCATGACAGGGGATGATTCTTTTGAGATTAGCAACTTGAAGAGGAAACTTGAAGTCGAATTTAATATTAAGGACTTGGGAAAGCATAAATATTTCCTCGGGATGGAGTTTGCAAGATCCATGGAGGGAATTTTTGTCAATCAACGCAAGTATGTGCTTGATTTACTCAATAAAACAAGGATGATAGGTTGCAAGACAGTAGATACATCAATTGAACTCTAAAGTTGAAAATAGCTGCAGCTAATGAGATAGTGGACAAAACACGCTATCAAAGATTGGTAGGGTCACTAATCTATTTGGCTCACACTCGACCTGACATAGTTTTTGCAATGAGTGTTGTGAATCAATTCATGCATTCACCTGGACATACTCACTTTGAAGTTGTATTCAAAATTTTGAGATACCTCAAGAGAATCCCTGGAAAAAGACTTTTGTTCAAAAAAAGAGAACATCTTCTGATAGAGGCCTACACAAATGCAGATTGGGCAGGAGATGTAAATGATAGAAAATCCACCTCAGGTTATTGTACTTTTGTAGGCGGAAATCTGGTTACTTGGAAAAGTAAAAAACAAAGTGTGGTGGCAAGGAGTAGTGCTGAACCAGAATTCCGCTCGATGGCATATGGATTCTGTGAAGTGTTATGGATGAAAAGATTCCTGGAAGAGTTGAAGCTTCCTGTACCAGCACCTGTTAAATTTTACTGTGACAACAAGGTTGCAATCTCTATAGCTCATAATCCAGTTTCACATGACAGAACAAAATATGTAGAAGTTGGCAAACATTTCATCAAGGAGAAAATAGATAATGGTGTGATATGTATGTCCTACATATCCACTACTAGCCAAACAACAGAAATACTAACAAAAGGTTTTCCCAAAGTGAAACATGAGAATCTAGTTAGCAAGCTTGCCATAAGTGACATCTTCATGCCAGCTTGAAGAGTGTTGAAAAATTTCGTCAATAATTGTGATTGTGTACCATATTTGTTATACTCGATATTTAGAAGTTTATGAACTGTATGAGTAATCTTAGGAATCTCTATTTATTGTCTTCTATATTATGGTAGTTAGTTGAATAGTATATTTCTCCTTAATTAGGGAGATTAGTTGTCTTTTTTGTTCTTATTTAAGCTCTTTAAATAATTGTGCATCAATATAGAATAATCATTCAGCTTTCTTATATTTTTTATTCACTATTTTTAATAACTATTGTATAATATTTCCCTATTGCTAACTTATATGGCATAAAACCTTTAGGTTTGCTTAAAACAAATGCATTGTCAATGCTCAAATTTCTCTTCCAAAATGTTCATGCACACTGAAGATAAGGAAATTACAAATAAATTGACAATTACTAACATGAGAACAAGCATTTACAAAACAAGTCCAAGAAAAATTCTTAGAGATACAGCGAAATAGTACTCATATATCTATTTTTTCATAACTTCTCCTGATTGATCAGGAGAAAAATTTAATGTTGCTAACCTATCTACCATGTAACTTTTAAGTTTGTCTCAAAGTTTATGCATTTTCAATGCTAAAAAACTTTCAAATAAAAATATGAAGCCAGTGGTCAAATTTCTCTTCTCCCAAAAATGTTTCAATACACTGAAGGTGATACAAAAGCAAGCAAATTAGCAATTACCAACATAAGAGCAGGCATTTAAAAATAAGTTCAAGAAAAATTCTCAAAGATACAAAGAAACAAAGAAACAATACTCATATATCTATCCTTCCAAAACTTCTCTTGAATGATCATGAGAGAGATATGATGGGGTTTGCTTATCTGTCATGCAACCTTCAAATTTTCCACAAAACATATATATTCTAAGGGTAAAAAACTTTTAAATTAAAAAAAAATAAATCAGTGCTCAGATTTCTCCCTCCAAAATGTTCATGTAAATTGAAGATGAGGAAATAACAAATTGGCAATTACTAACATTAGAACTAACATTTAAAAAGCAAGTCCAAAAAAATTCGCACTGATATAGAGAAATAATACTTATATATCCATCATTTCATAACTTCTCATGAATGATTACGAGGAAAAATTAATGTTGTTAACTTATCTGTCATATAACATTCAAATTTGCTTCAAAATATAACGCATTTTTAATGGTAAAAAATTTTCAAATAAAAACAAATGAAACATGTGCTCAAATTTCTCACCCTAAAACGTTCCTGTTGACTGAAGATGAGGAAAGAGTAAACAAATCGACAATTAGTAGCATCAGAACAGATATATGAAAAACATGTCCAAGAAAATTTCTCAGAGAAACAGAAAAACACTTCTCATATATCTATCCTTCCATAATTTCTTCTAAATGATCGTGAGAAAAATAGATGCTGCTAACTATCAACCATGTAATCCTCAAGTTTGCATCAAAACAATGCATTTTCAATGTTAAAAATCTTTTAAATAGAAAAAAATAGAACCAATGTTCGAATTTTTCTCTCCAAAATGTTTCTCTTGACTGAAGAAGTAATTACTAACATTAAAACAGGCATGATAAAAACATATCCAACAAAATTTTTTAGAAAAATAGAAAAACAGTGTACACAAACGAACGCAGAAGCCGAACACACTGCAAATGAACCTTTTGTGAAGCCGAACAAGGCAATGAAGTAGTAGGAAACCTAAAACTCAAAAAAGGCATAAAAGAAAAACCTTCAATGGAGGGAAATAGCAAATCGAGGACACCGACAACAGAGTGAGGCGAGCGCAACCGAGTTTCTACTCAAAAGACACAGTCGACAAATGAGGGGAGGGGATGAGGGGTATTAGCGCGAATGTGGTTAGGTATTTTGCAAATTGAAGAAGGGTAGCAAGCAACATCAACTATCACTCACAACGGAGCTCTTGCCACGGAATGCACAAGCTCCCCTTCGTTTCGGTTTTCGCCGATCAGCAACCCGCTGATCGTGAAACGCACTCGAAAAAGAGGTTCCCAAATGCACCATTTGCGTTCTGGAGACGATAAACCGAAGAAATGGGCTCCCAAATGCGCACAAAGTGAACATGAAAATTTTGGCCGAAGATTGTATTTATTGGATGAAGGCTTATACAAGAAGATAATCAAGAAAAATTATTTTCTATTTTTAACATAATATCATTTCTTACTAATCCTCCAAGGTTTCCACTTTCATCATTCTTCAATTCTTGCCTCCTGTTACCATAAAAGATAGTATGCTTGAGGCTTCATGTTTTTCGTATTTTTTCTAGAATATTTTGTATATTCATTTTATGTAATGATGCGTTGGTCTTGTAAGTTGTTTGCATCCAATAATTAATGAAATGGTCATGTTTTGTCTATTTTACCTCATTTTTCAGCAGTATTCCAGAACATAATGTTGGTGAAGGGAGCGCATATGTTGTAGTTTTGGCACTCTTTTGATGTCAAATTGAATTAGAATTCACTTTTCCATGCACAGTTGGGAAATACCAATATTTAAGATGTAAGAAGTGAAATTTTGAGAAATTTTAGATAATAACCTGTAGTAACATTTTATGGTCTGTAATTGGGGATCAATGTTTTATCGAGAGAGATTTGCATGTTATCATCATCATTATGATGGACATTCCGAACTATGTGATTTATGGATTGTAATTAATATTTTCTTTGATTGGTATTTGTAGATATTTTAGAAGACCATCCTCGCCATTTGTCATGTTGTAGTTTTTTGTATTTACAAATCGATATTACGGAACTATTTAAAAACATGGTTACAAATATCATAATCTTAGGCCATGCGGACCATTGATTTGCAGCATTTCGTTCTATGTTGTTAATCATAAAGTTTATTTAACTTATGGAGGTATCATTTTTCCTACTAGTAGTTTGTGATAATTTTTAAGTTTTAAAAGCTGTTTTCCATGTTGAAGACGGAGGAAATATGGTGGAATTTGGTTTTGACAAGAGCTAAAAATCTTTACTTGCATGTAAGTAAAAAGGTTGTTGGGAAGGCCATAAAACCAGTGAAGTCATATAATTTTTAATTAATGATGGATGTACACACATTTAGCTAAGGGTTAACGAAATTCCATCACATATTCTAGAAAATAGTAATCATCATTGTCATATGAAAGACAACAATAAATTGTAATTGAAACTTTATTTACTGCAATTAGATTCCTATTTTCCATCTGATTAAACTTTTCCAGAGATAAATTTTATAAATAAAAACTAATATTATTCATAGCTAGGTAGATCAATAATGTAGTTGATGCCTCGTCTCCTAGTATGATTCTTCTATGAATCACTTGCACGGAAATAAATTATAGCGGAACAACTATCTTTTTAAATTATTTGATGCAATTCTCCAAATGAGCTTTGTTTCAAAATCAGACATTCTGGTTACAATAACTCTTCATTTGCATGCTGCTTTTCTTATGTGCTTTCTATTTTGAAGCTAAATACTCCAGCAGGGCAATATGTATTTCTTTTGGTTTTATTTTTTTATTTTTATTTTTTTTGTTTGGTATTTTGCCATCTATTGCAGGGGGTTGAGATTGTGGACAAATCTCATGACCAAGGGTCAACCGACTTACGCAAGTGTGTAACTTTTATTTGTGGTGGTCCTTCCATTTTGGAGAAATCGAATGTAAGCGCTTGACTATAATTCTAAATCATATTTTGTTAACACTGATGATTTAAACCGTGCTTTTGTTGTAGTTCCTATATCCTATAACTGTGCATTGCAATGAATAAAATATTTTGGGTAGAAATGAACATGCTATGGCATGAAACTACTCCTTTTTCTCATTATGAGGTAAAACTTGGTCTCTTTCATATGAATTTGTAAGATATTATTATTCTCATTTTTTTTAAGATATTATTATTCTCATTTTTTTAAGATATTATTATTCTCTTCTTATATCTTTTCTAATTTTATATTTCATTAATGTTAACATTTCATTTATATAGTAATTTAGAAATCAGCGGCGGAACCAAAATGTAAAGTAAGGGAGGCAAAATTAAAAAATCAATTAAAATTTATTTTTTAACAAAAAAAAATAAATAAATGAAATGAAAAAAATTTATTGAGAACAACTTATAAAATAAAAAAAAGAAAGGCAAAGGTAGACCTAAAAGGATTTGGGCATATTATATAAAAAAAGATCTTAATCTATTAGAGTTAAATGAAAATATGACACTCAATAGGACTCATTGGAGAAAAGGATTCATTTGACCAGCCCCACTTAGTTCTTGTTCTTGTTGTTGTAACTTATAAAATAAAAAAAAAAAAATTCTTTTAATCTTATTGTTGTGAATGTCATCTTAAATTGTGTCTGATAATTTTTTATGGCATTGAAATCATCAATCATTGATTTTATATGGAAACTCATTGCAATATTATTTTCAATATATGTTATCAAGAACTTGCAAGAGAATCATCTTTTATTTTGTCGAGATATTCTAACAAAAATGATTTTGACGAGCTTCAATTTTAAAATGTTGTACTTATATTTTTAAGATAGTTGTTTTTGTATCTATGAAATCTTTCAAGTCAGAATTTATTTATAAATTGATAAATATTATTAATTTTAAGTGATCTATATTCATCTCAATGATTTAATGTTGAACTAAGAATTAAGAATTATATATATATATATATATATATATATATTAAATTTGTTATTTATCTCCCATAGTTATGTGTCTAAAGTGGCTATGAAAATTTTAATATTGTAATAATGTTCGATATTAATAATGCATTTTTATGAAAAGAGCTCTTAGCTCTTGTTAGGAGCATTCATATCTGAAATATATATATACTATATTTTTAATAATTTTACCTTCTGAAATAAAGAAGATTATTATGTTTCTCTTAAATTTTAGAGAGGATATTTGATTGTTGATATTAAATGTGCATTGCATTCAAGATAANCTCTATACTAATAGTGCATTTTTATAAAAAGAGCTCTTAGCTTTTGGAAGGAGCATTCATATCTGAAATATATATATACTATATTTTTAATAAAATAATTTTACCTTCTCAAATAAAGAAGAGTATTATGTTTCTCTTAAATTTTAGAGAGGATATTTGATTGTTGATATTAAATGTGCATTGCATTCAAGATAACTTATGACGTCCTTTGCATTTACAATTTTAAAAATTTTAAATTATTAAGTGACTTTTATTTAACATTTATATATATACACTTTAAAGTGACTTTTATTTAACATTTACAATTTTAAAAATATTGAATTATTAATGTATAACATGATATTACATAGTTATTATAAATATAGAGCATTGCTCCCCTCAACCCCCTTTAGTTCCACCACTACTAGCAATTGAAGAAGTGTCTCACAACTACAAAGCAATGAGAGAACATCTTGTAGATTTAAAGAAAAAAAAATAGAAGACGCCCCTTAGTTCCTCCACTGCTCCTTATCTAATACTTAATCCAATGTTATGTACGGTAGCATTCTTCTAATTTTTTTTTCCTTAAATCTTCAAGATGTTCTCTTATTGATTTGTAGTTGTGAGACACTTTTTCGTTCTAACTATTCAACTTTAAGATTAAAAGCTATTTCCGTCCCTCCATTCGTAATTTTTCATGAAGTAATACAAGGTTCTTAAACATATTCATCTGAGTATCATTGATTTTATGGTATTATTGATTTGACTTATCAAATGTTTATGTCATGTACTTAGTATTCTATAATACTCTAAAGCCTCTTATTAAAAATATAATGTTTATTTTAAGTTATTGCAATAGATATCTTGCTTCTCAAATAGCAAATAACATACACCAAACTAGTTAACTTTGAACTGTTTTATTACCACTTACATAAACAATACAAAATGGTATGGATCTAATATTGATCATTGATATAATCATAATGTCATCGGTAACTCTATGGTTTATCCATACTTATTTCTAATAGTATGATTATAACTTGGAACTCTTACACTTTTTTTGCTTTCCTAGCCATAGAAGGTCAATCCCATGACACTCGAGCATAGTTTTCTTTTAATTATTTTAATGGATCTTGTACATATAAAACAAAATTATTTTTGTTATCCTGACATTTTTTCCCAAATCCTTGTTCTATTATCATATCTTATAAACGAGTTGTATCACTCATACATTTAATGATTTTGTAATTACTAGAATGCTTAATGTCTCTGTAGTTAATTTGACGTTGTTACCAAAATGCTCCTCTAATTGTTTGATGCCCTCTTAGTCAAAGTATTCCAAACTTTAAATTGTGCAGTAGGATTATAACCACAAAGACAATTTCATGTGTATAATACCAAATTTTCTAGCAATTATTTTGAAGGCCCGGATGACTTGTATAATGAATGAAAAAATTGCTAGCCTTATAGATTTGTAAATGTTCTTCATCTTTGATCTTTTTGGTGCTCTCATGGGAAAAGCTGTGTTATAAATACACTTCCCACGTGAATAAACTTGAAATTTGAAATATTGAATCAGTGTATTCTTATGGTCCAGTCTTCTATTTTAGTTTTTGGCAAAAATACCAGTGCAAGATTCCATGTGCTCCTAAATGTTCTTACTCATCTACCATCATTTAAGAGTATTGTATGATAATAACATCTTTATATTTATCAATAAAGTCTACATCTCTATATGTAAAAACTTAATTTGTTGCAGAACATTTCTTCAGTTGAGTTCTTGCAGCACCATTCTATTGTTTTCAAGCTTACCTGTTAGATTAATTGTTAAAATTCTACTGCAAATATTTATGCGTAAAACTTCAGCTTTGTATTCTTGTTCTTGGAGCACTTGGGGGAAGATTCGATCATGAAATTGGTAACATCAATGTGCTTCATCGGTTTTCGAACGTGCGCATTATTCTTCTATCCGATGATTGTTTGATTTTTCTTCTTTCAAAAACTCATCGTCATGAGATCTATATCGAGTCATCCGTGGAAGGTCCGCAATGTGGTCTGATACCAATCGGTGCACCATCAGCTCGTACCACAACAAATNTGAGTCATCCGTGGAAGGTCCGCAATGTGGTCTGATACCAATCGGTGCACCATCGGCTCGTACCACAACAAATGGTCTTAAATGGGATCTTTGTGAGTATCCACAATATTTTTCATCGTCCTTCATTGTATTATATCACGCACACACTCATATATATAGGGCCATTTACATACATATTACATCAAAAATATAATCATTTTAACTTTTTAAAAATGAAATGCATTTTTTTTTATGCATAGGTAAGGTGGGATCATGTAAATATTGAAGTTTAGATGTTAGATATGTAAGTAAATAAGAATTCATTGGTATTTATGTAAATCTTCCATTTATATCTATATATATATATATATATATATATATATATATATATATATATATATATATATATATATATATANGACTTTTAAAAAATGAAATGCATTTTTTTTTCATGCATAGGTAAGGTGGGATCATGTAAAAATTGAAGTTTAGATGTTAGATATGTAAGTAAATAAGAATTGATTGGTATTTATGTTAATCTTCCATTTATATATATATATAGCATTTCCCTTGTCATGCTGCTTAATATAAAAAGGAACATTTTCTCTTATAATCACATTTTTTTCTTAAGTTAAAGCAAGTAGGATCTTTCAAAACCTAATATGATATAAACCGTAGGTTGTGTCACTTATGTACTATCATGCTTAACAATTGTTTGGAAAAAAAAATATTGGCATAGGATATTCTGACCAAATTTTTTTTTATTTAGATGGATGTCAAAATATGTAGATCGGCTTTAAGCCCATATCTTTTTGCTTTAGTTATGGTTGGTCTTACTGGACATTTACTGGAGGATGTACCATGGTGTATGTTTTTTGCTGATGATATTCTTCTTGTGGATTAGACGATAGAAAAGCTCAGGAAATTTATGGAGATCTACATTGGAGTCTAAATGTCTTCATTTGAGTAGAACTAAAACTGAANTTTTTATTTTATTTATTTTTTTTTTTTGTTTGGTATTTTGCCTTCTATTGCAGGGGGTTGAGATTGTGGACAAATCTCATGACCAAGGGTCAACCGACTTACGCAAGTGTGTAACNTTTTTTATTTTTTTTTGTTTGGTATTTTGCCCTCTACTGCAGGGGGTTGAGATTGTTGACAAATCTCATGACCAAGGGTCAACCGACTTACGCAAGTGTGTAACTTTTATTTGTGGGGGTCCTTCCATTTTGGAGAAATCGAATGTAAGCGCTTGATTATAATTCTAAATCATATTTTGTTAATACTGATGATTTAAACCGTGCTTTTGTTGTAATTCCTATATTCTATAACTATGCATTACAATGAATAAAATATTTTGGGTAGAAATGAACATGCTATGGCATGAAACTACTCCTTTTTCTCATTATGAGGTAAAACTTGGTCTCTTTCATATGAATTTGTAAGATATTATTATTCTCATTTTTTTTAAGATATTATTATTCTCATTTTTTTAAGATATTATTATTCTCTTCTTATATCTTTTCTAATTTTATATTTCATTAATGTTAAAATTTCATTTATATAGTAATTTAGAAATCAGGGGTGGAACCAAAATGTAAAGTAAGGGAGGCAAAATTAAAAAATCAATTAAAATATATTGAAATTAAAATTTATTTTTTAACAAAAAAAATAAATAAATGAAATGAAAAAAATTTATTGAGAGCAACTTATAAAATAAAAAAAAAGAAAGACAGGTAGACCTAAAAGGATTTGGGCATATTATATAAAAAAAGATCTTAATCTATTCGAGTTAAATGAAAATATGACATTCAATAGTACTCATTGGAGAAAAGGATTCATGTGACCAGCCCCACTTAGCGTGATAAAGGCTTCTTGTTGTTGTTGTTGTAACTTATAAAATAAAAAAATAATTCTTTTAATCTTATTATTGTGAATGTCATCTTAAATTGTGTCGGATAATTTTTTATGACATTGAAATCATCAATCATTGATTTTATATGAAAACTCATTGCAATATTATTTTCAATATATGTTATCAAGAACTTGCAAGAGAATCATCTTTTATTTTGTCGAGATATTCCAAAAAAAAATGATTTTGACGAGCTTCAATTTTAAAATGTTGTACTTATATTTTTAAGATAGTTTTTTTTTGTATGTGTGAAATCTTCCAAGTCAGAATTTATTTATAAATTGATAAATATTATTAATTTTAAGTGATCTATATTCATNGGAGCTTCAATTTTAAAATGTTGTACTTATATTTTTAAGATAGTTTTTTTTTGTATCTGTGAAATCTTCCAAGTCAGAATTTATTTATAAATTGATAAATATTATTAATTTTAAGTGATCTATATTCATCTCAATGATTTAATGTTGAACTAAGAATTAAGAATTATATATATATATATATATATATATATATTAAATTTGTTATTTATCTCCCATAGTTATGTGTCTAAAGTGGCTATGAAAATTTTAATATTGTAATAATGCTCTATACTAATAGTGCATTTTTATAAAAAGAGCTCTTAGCTTTTGGAAGGAGCATTCATATCTGAAATATATATATACTATATTTTTAATAAAATAATTTTACCTTCTCAAATAAAGAAGAGTATTATGTTTCTCTTAAATTTTAGAGAGGATATTTGATTGTTGATATTAAATGTGCATTGCATTCAAGGTAACTTATGACGTCCTTTGCAATGCTTGACAAATATCAACATATGTAAATTTTAAATTTTTTTTCATAAGATATAAAATATAAAATCATAATGGTTTTGAATGAAATCAGGAGAGGGGAATTGGGATGGAGATTATGAGGTGGGCAGCCAATAATTTTGGTCGGGTAGTGGGGGGATGGGAGGAGTCATGGTTATATATAATTTTTGTAATTAGTTTGAAGTGACTTTTATTTAACATTTACAATTTTAAAAATATTAAATTATTAATGTATAACATGATATTACATAGTTATTAAAAATATAGAGCATTGCTCCCCTCAACCCCCCTTAGTTCCACCACTACTAGCAAATGAAGAAGTGTCTCACAACTACAAAGCAATGAGAGAGCATCTTGTAGATTTAAAGAAAAAAAAATAGAAGACGCCCCTTAGTTCCTCCACAGCTCCTTATCTAATACTTAATCCAATGTTATGTATCGGTGGCATTCTTCTAATATTTTTCCTTAAATCTTCAAGATGTTCTCTTATTGCTTTGTAGTTGTGAGACACATTTTCATTCTAACTATTCAACTTTAAGATTAAAAGCTATTTCCGTCCCTCCATCCTTAATTTTTCATGAAGTAATACAAGGTTCTTAAACATATTCATCTGAGTATCATTGATTTTATGGTATTATTGATTTGACTTATCAAATGTTTATGTCATGTACTTAGTATTCTATAATACTCTAAAGCCTCTTATTAAAAATATAATGTTTATTTTAACTTATTTCAATAGATATCTTACTTATCAAATAGCAAATAACATACACCAAACTAGTTAACTTTGAACTCTTTTATTACCATTTCAATAAACAATACAAAATGGTATGGATCTAGTATTGATCATTGATATAATCATATTGTCATCGGTATCTCTTTGGTTTATCCATACTTATTTCTAATAGTATGATTATAACTTGGAACTCTTACACTTTTTTTGCTTTCTTAGCCATAGAAGCTCAATCCTCATGATACTCGAGCATAGTTTTCTTTTAATTATTTTAATGGATCTTGTGCATATAAAACAAAATTATTTTTGTTATCCTGACATTTTTTCCCAAATCCTTGTTCTATTATCATATCTTATAAACTAGTTGTATCACTCATACCTTTAATGATTTTGTAATTACCAGAATGCTTAATGTCTCTGTAGTTAATTTGACGTTGTTACCAAAATGCTCCTCTAATTGTTTGATGCCCTCTTAGTCAAAGTATTCCTAACTTTAAATTGTGCAGTAGGATTATAACCACAAAGACAATTTCATGTG
>JXCR01081590.1:135783-165442 GCA_002079205.1 Phalaenopsis hybrid cultivar
AGATGTTTTAGATTCAACTTATGTTAAGAAAGACAGAGGTAGACCTAGGAAGACTTGGGCTTATTGTTTAAAAAATGATCTTAATTTATTATAACTAAATGAAAATATGACACTAAATAGGACACAATGGAGAAAAAGTATTCACGTAGCTGACCCCACATAGTGGGATTAAGGCATTGTTGTTGTTGTTGGATCTCAAAATCTTTAAATTTACTTTGAGATGCATGATAATTTTTGAATGATTTTTGAAATATATCATACTCATCTCAAAGCAAATACAAAGAATGTGAGGCTCATCTAAAATAAAATTTGTTGGGAATATTTTGTGCTGAAACTTTTCCTGCTTCTTTGTGTCCAGCTGAAACGGGAATGCATTTTGGTGGATTGGTGAGCACATCTAATTCTGTGCGGGAGGAGAAAATTACAGTTCAATCTGATGTAGATCTCTTGTGGACAATTAGCCTTCGCAAACCAAGCTGATGAATTCCCATGTGCCCTATAGATTTTAAACTTCTATAATAACAGGCAATTTTCTCAACTCATATGCAAATTTATATTTTGAATGATTGCATTTGACCAAATTATAGAAAGGAGCATGCAAATAAATTGAATTTGTGGGAGGAGCATGAAAAAAAAAAATTAAAAGGAGCTCAACGCTCCCATTGGGGGCGTTTCATGTAGAGAACGCCCCTTTGGGGCATATTCATTAAAGTATTATAAAAAATAATTTTGGGTATATAATATGATATTCTAATTAATTTAAATATTAATATGTATTACCTATTATTATAAATATAATATTAAGTTATATTACATTAATTAATATTTAAATAGTATTAAATTAATTTAAAAGTCTATAAAAAAATAATTAATCAACAATAACTCAAATTCATAATTTTTTTCACGTTAAAATATCCTCATGGCATCGTGTTTACAAAATAATAATTTCTTCCACAATGGGATAGAATAGCTCATGAGCCCAATGTATATCGAGATGAGAGGCATNTAATTAATTAACAATAACTCAAATTCATAATTTTTTTCACGTTAAAATATCCTCATAGCATCGTGTTCACAAAATAATAATTTCTTCCACAATGGGATAGAATAGCTCATGAGCCCAATGTATATCGAGATGAGAGGCATAATTGTCGTTGCAATTGTTGGTCTTGAATTTTTACTTCAACATTCTCATCTTCAATGGCATCATTCGTAGCTTGTTGTGGCATCCAGTATTTTTCTTCATTCATGAGAATTGGTGTTGTATAGATTAGAAGTATTGAAATTTAGGCATGCATCAGATACAGGCGCAAACACGAGCATGCTTTGAAAATAGTTGTCCAAATTCTATTGATGGAGATTTGGATTTTAATTTTCAAAACATGCATGTATTTGCGCCAATATCTGATATAGGCTTAAATTTTAGTACATCTCCAATTTATACACCACCACTTTCCACGAATAACACAACTGAAGATAAGATTATTAAAGTTGAATTTCAATACGATCGATTGTGATATCTACCACTGCGACCACTATCTTGATATACACTGGGCTCAAACACCATTCCATTTCATCACCTCGTATAAAATAATATTATTTTATAAACATGATGTTANGTAGTTGTCCAAATTCTATTGATGGAGATTTGGATTTCAATTTTCAAAACATGCATGTATCTGCGCCAATATCTGATATAGGCTTAAATTTTAGTACATCTCCAATTTATACACCACCACTTTCCACGAATAACACAATTGAAGATAAGATTATTAAAGTTGAATTTCAATATGATCGATTGTGATATCTACCACTGCGACCACTATCTACACTGGGCTCAAACACCATTCCATTTCATCACCTCGTATAAAATAATATTATTTTATAAACATGATGTTATGAGGATGTTTTAATGTGAAAAAATTTATGAATTTGATTTATTGTTAACTAATTCATTATATATATATATATTAGCTCTATTATTTTTTTTTTTAATGCTCTTCCCCAAAACTTAACTTATTTACATGCTCCTTCCTATTATTTGGCCATTGCACATGTTATCATTGTTGAATTTTGTATGGGTTTATTCACATTTTGCTATCAATGTAATTATCAGTATTTTAGCTTTGAAAAACTTTATTTGTCTCATGGCTTAATTCTTGTTTATAAATAAGAAAATAGAGCATGTGCACTTAATTTACAAACGTTGTTGGTGATTTGTGAGGAATTGTGTTGTCTTTGATGGGGTGGATCGCCTCTCATCAAAGGGTTAGAATGACACCTCAACAGGGTGCTTTCACCTTTAGAGGGGGGAGAGTAGGGGTCAACCTAATGTGGCTCCACGAAAATTTGTTGATTTACTACAATATCTATATGGTAGCCCAATGGTTTCCACATCAGAAACTAAATCTCTTCAATCTCAGGATTTACAAATCCAAGAAGTCACAGAATTTGTGCAAAAAACAACGAAAGAAAAAATCCTCGAAATCAATTTAGAGGATTATGAAATTAATGATCCTTGGAAAATCCAGGAAAGATATTTATGCACAATTGTCTATGCTCAATATAGTTTTGATCGAGAATCATATGAGACAATCCTCATTTCATTACAATGTGTTGAAATTCAACATAATTATAATGAACNCTGTCTTTGATGGGGTGGATCGCCCCTCATCAAAGGGTTAGAATGACACCTCAACGGGGTGCTTTCACCTTTAGAGGGGGGAGAGGTAGGGGTCAACCTAATGTGGCTCCACGAAAATTTGTTGATTTACAGCAATATCTATATGGTAGCCCAATGGTTTCCACATCAGAAACTAAATCTCCTCAATCTCAGGATTTACAAATCCAAGAAGTCACAGAATTTGTGCAAAAAACAACGAAAGAAAAAATTCTCGAAATCAATTTAGAGGATTATGAAATTAATGATCCTTAGAAAATCCAAGAAAGATATTTAGGCACAATTGTCTATGCTCAATATAGTTTTGATCGAGAATCGTATGAGACAATCCTCATTTCATTACAATGTGTTGAAATTCAACATAATTATAATGAACCAAATAAATCTATTCCATATAGCAAGGTGACAATAAATCACATCTTGCATCAGAGAGATTGGGGTTTTAACTCCTTTTCAGACTAAATAGGTTGAATTTATTCATCATGTAAGTAATCAGAAAAAATCATTTCTTTTTATTTATTGGATCTATGTCCAAGCTATGAATCGAGCTTTCTTGCTTATTAATCCAAAGCATAAACACTCTTGGCTTTTTGTGTTAATGCCTGAAATTTTGAATAAAAAAATATCAAATTGGCTTTTAAAATGGTGGGAAAATTTTGGAGCCACCAATGAAATTCTTTCAGAACCCATCAATGATCTCTATTCAATGTGAGTTAACTCTTCTCCTCAGCTCNTTTCAGACTAAACAGGTTGAATTTATTCATCCTGTAAGTAATCAGAAAAAATCACTTCTTTTTAATTATTGGATCTATGTCCAAGCTATGAATCGAGCTTTCTTGCTTATTAATCCAAAGCATAAACACTCTTGGCTTTTTGTGTTAATGCCTGAAATTTTGAATAAAGAAATATCAAATTGGCTTTTAGAATGGTGGGAAAATTTTGGAGTCACCAATGAAATTCTTTCAGAACCCATCAATGATCTCTATTCAATGTGAGTTAACTCTTCTCCTCAGCTCGACAAAATAAAAAATGAAATTCTAACCGATGGAATGTGTGAATTATTATTCTTCTGTCAAGCACAAATTCCATGAATCTTTGCTTGGAATCTATGTCATCAACTAGACAGAGTAAATGTCAAAGGATTATGACGGACCTTCTTCATCAAATGGTGGTCACAAATCGTTGTTGGTGATAAAATAATTNTCATGGATATTTGCTTGGAATCTATGTCATCAACTAAACAGAGTAAATGTCAAAGGATTATGGCGGACCTTCTTCATCAAATGGTGGTCATAAATCGTTGTTGGTGATAAAATAATTCAAATTAATAAAGTCATTAATTCTAATGTCGAAAATAATTGAGAACAGAGATCTCAAGAATTTTCACTTAAGGAAATTCATGATCAAATTAAAAAAAATATATCCTCAAGAATCTCCGGATCAAATCAAACAAAGAATACAAGAACTTTATCAGAAACAGATAAAAGAATTATTTGAAGCAAAAGACGGCATGTCAGTCTCTAATCAAGGGTCAGATGACGAAAAAAATTGGGAGCGAATGGTGGCCCACCTCGGCTCAAATTGATTGCAGTGGACCTCCACTGAGGTCATTTCAGAAGAAATTATGAGTAATAATGACAGTGGTTAAAATAGTACCGGTTGGTGGAATAGTGATTGTAATAATTATGGTAGGTGTAATAGTGTTTGAAAATAATTTCTTACTTTATGTCACATCCAACGGATGTGTTATCTTTTGTTTAACTCTATTGTATTAAGTTTGGAATTCGCCCTNCTACTTTATGTCACATCCAACGGATGTGTTATCTTTTGTTTAACTCTATTGTATTAAGTTTGAAATCCGCCCTTTATTATAAATAGGGGCCTTGTTTTTTTTGCTGGTGTCCAAGTTTCGAGTCCTTTCATTGTAATAAAGAAGCGTTCGTTTGGTGTGCTCTTCGAGTCTTGTGCTCTGTAATTTTGTACTGTTTTGTCTATATGGTAGTACAAGATAATTTGCACACCAGCAAAGAAATGACCTGAATTCAATATATAATTATAAGTAGCCCACTGCATTCTTGTTGACATATATATATATATATATATATATATATATATATATATATATAATAGCTCTTTATTATTATTTTTTTAATGCTCTTCCCCAAACTTAATTTATTTACATGCTCCTTCCTATTATTTGGCCATTGCACATGTTATCATTGTTGAATTTTGTATGGGTTTATTTACATTTTGCTATCAATGTAATTATGAGTATTTTAGCTTTGAAAAACTTTATTGGTCTCATGGCTTAATTCTTGATTATAAATAAGAAAATAGAGCATGTGCACTTAATTTACAAACGTTGTTAGTGATTTGTGAGGAATTGTGCTTCGTCTTTATTATATACTTAATGCAATTCATAACCTAATCCTTGGATTATAATTTGAGCTTTGTTTGAGAGAAATGATTAGTTGTGTGTGGCTTCTATTTATTTACTCCAAATTACTGCATTTATCAGTAATTAGAGTGANCGAATGTAATTATGAGTATTTTAGCTTTGAAAAGCTTTACTGGTCTCATGGCTTAATTCTTGTTTATAAATAAGAAAATAGAGCATGTGCACTTAATTTACAAACGTTGTTAGTGATTTGTGAGGAATTATGCTTTGTCTTTATTATATACTTAATGCAAATCATAACCTAATCCTTGGATTATAATTTGAGCTTTGTTTGGGAGAAATGATTAGTTGTGTGTGGCTTCTATTTATTTACTCCAAATTACTGCATTTATCAGTAATTACAGTGATAAAAAGATAATTACAAAATTTTAATTGTTTACTTCATTTTAGTGGGGGCATATACTTACATATAACACAATTCTTATGTATTTATAAATCTAGTACTTAAAGATTCATTTTTACATACATATTATTAAAATTTTTAACATCATATTAAAAATATCAACATCATTATATTTAATAAAAATAAAATATACANAAAAGATAATTACAAAATTTTAATTGTTTACTTCATTTTAGTGGGGGCATATACATACATATAACACAATTCTTATGTATTTATAAATCTAGTACTTAAACATTCATTTTTACATGCATATTATTAAAATTTTTAACATCATATTAAAAATATCAACATCATTATATTTAATAAAAATAAAATATACATTTTCATGTATAAATTTATGATATGTAAATACGTTAGAATTATGTGGTGTGTTTGTAAATTTAGCTTCATTATATTGTTAGGATTATTTTTATTTGTTTGGATGGAATGCATTATTAAAGATCTTAGATGGTTTATATTATTAGTCGTCTAAGATGGTTTGGTCAAATTAAACATCGACCATCTGATGATCCGATTAGGAGAGTAGATGTTTTAGATTCGATTTGTGTTAAGAAAGGCAGAGGTAGACCTAGGAAAACTTGGGCTTATTGTATTAAAAATTATCTTAATTTACTAGAACTAAATAGAAGTATGACACTAAATAGGATGCAATGGAGAAAAATGATTCATGCAGCCAATCCTATGTAGTGGGATTAAGGTTTTGTTGTTGTTGTTGTTTGGATGGAATGCATTATTAATGGTGAATTAAGAAACCTTCTTATTTAGCACCAATATCGAGCTATGGTCACCAAAAATATTTATTTTTGAAATTAATAAATATGACCACATAAAACATCCATTTGGTTATTCTATAATTAAAATCNTGCTTCATTATATTGTTAAGATTATTTTTATTTGTTTGGATGGAATGCATTATTAAACATCTTAGATGGTTTATATTATTAGTCGTCTAAGATGGTTTGGTCAAATTAAACATCGACCATCTGATGATCCGATTAGGAGAGTAGATGTTTTAGATTCGATTTGTGTTAAGAAAGGCAGAGGTAGACCTAGGAAGACTTGGGCTTATTGTATTAAAAATGATCCTAATTTACTAGAACTAAATGAAAATATGACACTAAATAGGACGCAATGGAGAAAAAGGATTCTTATTATAACTAAATGAAGTATGACACTAAATATGATGCAATGGAGAAAAAGGATTCATGTAGCCGATCCTATGTAGTGGGATTAAGGTTTTGTTGTTGTTGTTGTTGTTGTTTGAATGGAATGCATTATTAATGGTGACAAACAAGAGTATGCATTAAGAAACCTTATTATTTAGCACCAATATCGAGCTATGGTCACCAAAAATGTTTATTTTTGAAATTAATAAATATGACCACATAAAACATCCATTTGGTTATTCTATAATTAAAATCAAATAAGAAAGTTGAGCTATGATGAATGAAAACTTCTAATTAAGGAGTTGTGTAGTGTTGGACATTTCTGAACTCGCTTGACATGCTCATACACGTCGGACATCTCTCTAACTTGTTAGCTTTAAATAATATTAAAAAAAAAAGTGACGCATATCGCACATGTGTGTCTTAATTTAGTGAATTAAAAATTTATTTTAAAAATTTATNGTGACGCATATCGCACATGTGTGTCTTAATTTAGTGAATTAAAAATTTATTTTAAAAATTTATGATATTTACTTATAAGTAGAATAATATATTTTTATATTATTTAAAGGTTAAATATATTTTTTCAATATTTTCATCTGTTTTTTTTTTCTCACAGACAAGTGTGAGCTGTTCATCAATCGCTCGTCTCGGCAGATATTTCTCATTATGAACGTTTAATTTTTGAAAGATAATATTATAATATTTCTCATTATGAACTTATTTCAATATATTTATAATTTTTAACTAGTCTAACACATGTATTTGTCCCATATTTTTAATATTATATATATATATANAACATTTTCTCTTATAATCACATTTTTTTCTGAAGTTAAAGCAAGTAGGAACTTTCAAAACCTAAGATGATATAAACTGTAGGTTTTGTCACTTATTTACTATCATGCTTAACAATTGTTTGGAAAAACAAATATTGGCATATGATATTCTGACGAAATTTTTTTTTATTTAGATGGATGTCTAAATCTGTAGATCGGCTTTAAGCCCATATCTTTTTGCTTTAGTTATGGATGGTCTTACTAGACATTTACTGGAGGATGTACCGTGGTGTATGCTTTTTGCTGATGATATTCTTCTTGTGGATTAGACGAGAGAAAAAGCTCAGGAAATTTATGGAGATCTACATTGGAGTCTAAATGTCTTCATTTGAGTAGAACTAAAACCGAATACATGGAATGTAATTTTAGTAGTAGTAGCTCTAGTGATAGAAGTGTAACTTTGGTTTATCTAATTATTAAAAAGTGTGAACGATTTAGATATCTTGAGTCTGTTATTCAAAGCGATGGGGATGTTAACATTAGAATTCAAGTTGTTTGGTTGAAGTGGATGAATGCTTCAGACCTTTTGTGTGATAGAAAAGTTCCTCTTAGACTGAAAATTGTATAAGATGGTGGTGGGACTTGCAATGCTCTATGACAATGAATGTTGGCCTTTAAAAGAGAAGCATATTACTTAGTTAAGTGTTGTCGAGATGAGAATGATTAGGTGGATGAGTGGCTTTACACTTAGAGGCAAAATGAGTAATGAATATATAGGGTTGGTGTAGCTCCAGTGATGGACAAAATTATAGAGAGTCGTCTTAGATGTTTTGATCACATCAAATGTCGACCATCTAACGATCCGATTAGGAGAGTAGATGTTTTAGATTCAACTTATGTTAAGAAAGGCAGAGGTAGACCAATTAGGAGAGTAGATGTTTTAGATTCAACTTATGTTAAGAAAGGCAGAGGTAGACCTAGGAACTTGGGCTTATTGTTTAAAAAATGATCTTAATTTATCATAACTAAATGAAAATATGACACTAAATAGGACACAATGGAGAAAAAGTAATCATGTAGCTGACCCCACATAGTGGGATTAAGGCATTGTTGTTTTTGTTGGATCTCAAAATCTTTAAATTTACTTTGAGATGCATGATAATTTTTGAATGATTTTTCAAATATATTATACTCATCTCAAAGCAAATACAAAGAATTTGAGGCTCATCTAAAATAAAATTTGTTGGGAATATTTTGTGCTGAAATTTTTCCGGCTTCTTTGTCTCCAGCTGAAACGGGAATGCATTTTGGTGGATTGGTGAGCACATCTAATTCTGTGCGGGAGGAGAAAATTACAGTTCAATCTGATGTAGATCTCTTGTGGACAATCAGCCTTCGCAAACCAAGCTGATGAATTGCCATGTGCCCTACAGATTTTAAACTTCTATAATAACAGGCAATTTTCTCAACTCATATGCATATTTATATTTTGAATGATTGCATTTGACCAAATTATAGAAAGGAGCATGCAAATAAATTGAATTTGTGGGAGGAGCATGAAAAAAAACATTTTAAAGGAGCTCAAACGCTCCTATTGGGGGTGTTTCATGTAAACATGACTCGCTCCAGGAACACCCCTTTGGGGCATATTCATTAAAGAATTATAAAAAATAATTTTGGGTATATAATATGATATTCTAATTAATTTAAATATTAATATATATTACCTATTATTATAAATATAATATTAAGTTATATTACATTAATTAATATTTAAATAGTATTAAATTAATTTAAAAGTTCATAAAAAATAATTAATTAACAATAACTCAAATTCATAATTTTTTTCACATTAAAATATATTCATAGCATCCTGTTTACAAAATAATAATTTCTTCCACAATGGGTTAGAATAGCTCATTAGCCTAATGTTTATCGAGACGACATGCATAATAGTCGTTGCAACTGTTGGTCTTGAATTCTTACTTCAACATTCTCATCTTCAATGGCATCATCTGCAGCTTGTCGTGGCATCCAGTGTTTTTCTTCATTCATGAGAATTGGTGTTGTATAAATTAGAAGTATTGAAATTTAGGCATGCATCAGATACAGGCGCAAACACGAGCATGCTTTGAAAATAGTTGTCCAAATTCTATTGATGGAGATTTGGATTTCAATTTTCAAAACATGTTGTATCTGCGCCAATATCTGATAAAGGCTTAAATTTTAGTACATCTCCAATTTATACACCACCACTTTCCACCAATAGCACAACTAAAGATAAGATTATTAAAGTTGAATTTCAGTACTATCGATTGTGACATCTACCACTGCGACCACTATCTTGATATACACTGGGCTCAAACACCATTTCATTGCATCACCTCGTATAAAATAATATTATTTTATAAACATGATGTTATGAGGATGTTTTAATGTGAAAAAAATTATGAATTTGATTTATTGTTAACTAATTCATTTTATATACATATATTAGCTCTTTATTAATTTTTTTTTTTAATGCTCTTCCCCCAAACTTAATTTATTTACATGATCCTTCCTATTATTTGGCCATTGCACATGTTATCATTGTTGAATTTTGTATGGGTTTATTTACATTTTGCTATCAATGTAATTATCAGTATTATATAATTAATGCAATTCATAACCTAATCCTTGGATTAGTATTTGAGCTTTGTTTGGGAGAATTGATTAGTTGTGTGTGGCTTCTATTTATTTACTCCAAATTACTGCATTTATCAGTAATTAGAGTGATATAAAGATAATTACAAAATTTTAATTGTTTACTTCATATCACACAATTCTTATGTATTTATAAATGTAGTACTTAAACATTCATTTTTACATGCATATTATTAAAATTTTTAATATCAAATTAAAAATATCAAAATCATTATATTTAATAAAAATGAAATATATATTTTCATGCATAAATTTATGATATGTAAATATGTAAGAATTATGCGGTGTGTTTGTAAATTTATCTTCATTATATTGTTAGGATTATTTTTATTTGTTTGGATGGAATGCATTATTAATGGTGACAAATAGGAGTATGCATCGAGAAACCTGATTATTTAGCACTAATATCGAGCTATGGTCGCCTAAAATATTTATTTTTGAAATTAATAAATATGACCACATAAAACATCCATTTGGTTATTCTATAATTAATATCAAATAAGAAAGTTGAGCTATGATGAATAAATACTTCTAATTAAGGAGCTGTGTAGTGCTGGACATTTCTGAACTCGCTTGACATGCCTATACACGTCCGACATCTCTCTAACTTGTTAGCTTGAAATAATATTAAAAAAAAAAAGTGAAGCAAGTCGCACATGTATGTCTAAATTTAGTGAATTAAAATTTTATAAAAATTTATTTTAAAAATTTATGATATTTTTTTATAAGTAGAATTATATATATATATTATTTAAAGGTTAAATATATTTTTTCAATTTTTTCATCTGCTTTTTTTTTCTCACAGACAAGCGTGAGCTATTCATCAATCGCTCGTCTCAGCGGATATTTCTCATTATGAACGTTTAATTTTTAAAAGATAATATTATTAAATTTCTCATTATGAACATATATATATATATATATATATATATAACAGTTTGTGTCATAAATTAATGCATGAAAATGTGTTTTTACTTGTAAAAAAGTTGATAATAATGATATTTTTAACGTAATATTGAATATTCAAGTATTATGCATGTAAAAAATGAAAGTTTAGGTGTTATATACGTAAATACATAAAATTTGTGTGGTATGTATGTAAAGGCCCCTTCTAAATCTTATACTTCAAAATTTTGATTTGATTCTTTCCCAATTTATCAAATTATTAGACATAAGAATGGACCCGTTAAATCAGCAATGAACATTTTGGAAAAGTAGGACCAAACCCTGTGCTATAATCGTACAAAATTTGCCACTTAGGTTCGAGTTAGTTTTGATTTTGATTATAATATCAACCCAACTAAAAAAGGCAGCTATGGAGATTTTAGCCAATAACAATTTTTATATGATTCAATCCCTAATCGGCTCATGATTTTGCCCTCCATTGATGTAGGATCCTCGCTAATCAATCGTCATTACTAGTTCAATTCCTTCACTCATTAAGCAGGTCGAGAAATTATTACTGTTTATACATCTTTCAACTTAGGTTTTCGTAACTCAATCATATGCTTCTCATATAATAGCTAACTAATATGCGAGAAATATTTATAAACCAGAGCATTTCGAGAGTTTTTAGGGTGATTAAAAGAAAATCATATAACACTGAGAGAGGGTTATTTATACGCATCATAACGCCTGTCAATGTCTCCAAATAAATACAAATGAATCCCAGTGTGATTTGATAAAGTAAAAGAGGAAAAGAGGGGCTAATTGATTGATTGTTTCTATAGCCATAGTTTATATGCAAGTTTGGATTATAAAAAATATGTAACATTGGATTAAATTATTCTAAACTTTGTACTTATCATATAAATGATTAAGAATGAAATATGTAGTATTTTAAGTCATATTCCTAACTAAAAGCTACATCAAATTTTCTTGCATAATTGCTATATAAATATGTACAATCAACAATTATATATTTGATCAGGAATCATATGAGCAGTACTCTTATTAAAAAAAAGTTAGAACGTTGGCCCTAAAATAAAGTTTAGTAGCCAGATAAAAGCATTCTAAAGTTCTTGCAAAGTTTTTTTTGATTCATTTATAAAAAAACTTAGATTTTTTTTAACTTTTAAATAAAGAATGTTATCATATTTCAACTAACCATTCACTAGCTTAAGATGAACTAGTAAATTAAATTCAATGAATCCAATGGAGATATCACATATCCATTGAGTTAGATTATACCCTTAGAGATCTTTATTCTTCATTTGAGCCATGCATTGAATTATTACTCTATCCTATAAATGGTAAGTGCTTTATGTTGGTCAACAAATATCATCTTCAGCCTTAGTGTTGTTATAAAATATGTAACATATTATAAATATTTTGTAAATTTTTAGATAACAACATATAGATTTATTGAAAGAAGCAAGAATTGTTCTAGTTGGCTTTGATTCTCTCTCTTAAGGTATCTGCCAAGTAGAGACTCTTTTATTACTTGCAAGTGTGGGTTGAGAAATAAACCACCCTCAGTTTAAAAAATATATATATTTTGATGATTAAATATGACATTAGGAATCTTATAATATTTTGAATGATATAAATAACATTCTATAATGGATCAATCATTAAATAAATATTTTAATTTTGTGGGTCTATGTAAATTAGATATTTTTCTCCTATATAATTTAGTTAAGATATGATCTATTTTATTCTTGGTTACAAGTTTCTTTTTGGGACAAGGACTTGTAGTTAATTATATATGATGATCTCTTAGGAACCCTCGATCAAATTAGTGGGTCAAATCTTTCTAGATTTCAAATTTTAGTTTATAATTTTCATATTTTGAAAATATAAAGAGGAATGTTAAATTGAAACATTTGTTTCAAATGTCAAAAAAGAAAAAAATTGGAAGTGCTCACACACCATGAAGCTCAATAGTCATCCTTCTCGGAGGAGTCTCTCAACTCTGATTAGCCTTTAAGTTGGACTAACACATATGTATACATACATTAGTTGCATACTCATAACCATCAAAATAAATCACTAAGTCATCGGAAAAAGACTGAATCTCTCACATCCCGAATGGGTAGCGGCTCATCGGCTCACGGGGCCCACGGAATAATCTAAATCATCTTGACGGGGATATCTCAATGCTTCAAAACACATCCAGACTACAAGGGCAGAGAAAAAATCGTCGTATCTCAAACAGGCGGCAACTCATCAGTATCGGGTCATCAAGATAATATTGACGAAGCCAATGAGTGACAAGTCTCAAAGGGGCTCAACAAAGAAATGTACAATAATCCTAGAAGATAGAGGTAGTTGGGTCGGGGTACCACGAACCATCATACACAACTGGTAAAACTCTAAGTCTACCCGATCATGAAGGTAGTCGACCTAACAAGTCCTGAGATCCCCGATCAGCAATCTGTAAATTGTGTCATCCACGGGGAATCTCGGTAGCCTTAAGGTCGGAGGAATGGAACTCTTTCCTAAGACTTTCGGTTGGAGCTCCAAGTGGTAGGTCTTACCCCTGCCAAAGTGGAAAGGATGCCTCGGGAAAGACGGAGAAGCGGAGGTCCAGCTATAAAGCTGGAAACGTTCCAAACAAAAGGACTTACACCCCGTCTGGGTTGGGGAGTCTTCTAACACCTTAGGCGTACTAGATAACCACCTATGTAAAAAGGTATGCTCGGTCAGTCGGGTTGGAGAAGTATAAGGACTTCTCCTCGGGACATGCAACTATGAATGCAGTTATTAGGAGTGTTCCTTAAGTATTGTAAAGGCCTTATTAATATGACTTGGGTGATGGTCATGCTATGCAACCCATTTAAAATCTAGCCCAAAGGCCATGCAGAAAATAAAAGTGCAGTTTTAAAATCATGAATATTTTAATCATAAATTTTAATTACCTTGAATATTTTATTTAAAATTTTGTAGAAAAAACTTTAGAATTTTAAATCTTAAAGAGCCTATATTGCATTTTTTGTGAGATCCCAGAAAAACCATATAAATAAACAGGGAAAATATGCAGAGATACAGCATGAAATAAGGCAGAAAGAAAGCAAGACAAATCAAAATAATCAAAAGGTCGGTGTCACTGGGTCGGCAACGTATCCTAGAAAAGAAAAAGGTGGTCAAACTCCGCATATACATGTACAATCCTAATTCTATACATCAATATAGAAATGCAGAATTAAGGTATGAGGCACGAGCATTAGCTCCTGGTCCACATCATATGGTTTCGGTGTCAAACGCCTCAGAACTCGTGTATGTATCTTATTTCTGCCACAAGACTCTCTGAAACTCTAAAAGTACATAGGAAAAGAAAAGACTCAATCTTGCATGAAAAATAAATGTTAGCAGGAAAGCCCACTTGCAACGTATATAATGAGTCATGCCTTATAAATGGGGGAGCTGAATAGTACCTGCAAGCAGAAGAATAAGAAATCATCACTGATCTCCCATAAGGGGCATGTGCGTGTACATATAAAAGTACGACTCTCTAAAGAAGAACGCCCTAACACACTACCATGAATGTGCAACATGCAGCCACACCAAAAGCATAAAAGAAAAGATGTATGGCTAGGGCAACCAATGCAACAAATAACAATAGTCGGGTATTAAAAAGACTACCAACAAAGCTAGATCCTGATATAGCACTCCACCTAACGAAAAGTGTCCTAACCTAATACCTAAGTGCATTGGTAAGTCTCCGACTACCGTATGATTTTGACAGGGTCATCACACCGGCCCCGCTCTAAAGATCCAAGGGATCTAAACGATGTCACCCAATATGGATTTTAAAGAAGGTTTGATCTCACATATGGCATATTTTGTTACATGCATGGTTTTTAAGTATAACAAATGTAGTAAGTAGGAAAATTTAAATTTTTATATTTTAAATTAAGGGCAATTCAATGTGAGCCCGTAACATGCAAGAGTGACATAAGTTAGATCCCTTGAATCCTTAGCATAGTCATACTCGTGTCAATCCCCGTGGCTTAACTCGCATTGCTAGTCGAGATCAACCCAGCAAGCAATGCTTGTTAAGGCATCGCAACCTACATGGGTTCACTCTCTTAACGAGCAAATCATTCATTGAGGCAAATGGACAAGCATACAAATATGCAAACAACTCACATTGTGATTGCTCAACTGAAGTACGAAACTTCCACTACGGGAGCCCAAAAGGGCGAACACAAGCCATGCAAAATTGCAAGGATGCTACATGGAACATGATAAGCCCGAACAAAATGTACCAGCAAGAACATACCACATATGTGAAGAATTACGCCCACCAGGGACTCCAGGTGGCATGCGATGAGCAGAAATCGGCTACAAGTGAGTTTGTTTTGAGTGAAAGGATACATATGTGAGGGTTTACACCTTACTTAAGAGGCACTCGTCGAGTACACAAACAAACATGCAAGAATATGCAGCAAGCATATGACAAGTGGGGTGAGTGTGCCATGGAGGCAGAGACTCAGAAAGGTAGGCATTCTGCGGAGGTAGGGGCCCAACAAATGAGTGTGTCGTGGAGGCAAAGACCCGAAAGGTGGGAGTTTTGTGGTGGCAGAGGCCCGAACAATTGGGTGTGTCGTGGAGGCAGTGACTCAGAGATGGGTGTGTCGTGGAGGCAGTGACTCAGAGATAGGTATGTCGTGGCGGCAGTGACCCAAATAGAAGTGCAGCTCAAGCAAGTGGTAATGCTTATGCAAGCAGACACATACATGATATGATGCAACTTGCAAGCAAGCAAGAATGCACATGTACATGCACAACATGTAATATGATGCAAAAACATACAAACATGCAAGTGATCGGTCGACCAGGCCAGGGTAGTTGACCGACTTTTTTGTAAATCAACAATTACAAGAATTTGATGACGCTACTAGAAGATTTAAATTCCAGCAATGATGCCAAAAACTTGACTGCGAATTTATATATATATTTGGTTTAATAAAGATGTATAGATATGATATTCAATAATGTCAAAGTCGATTGTCAATGCAAGTATAAGTATCGCTCAAGTAATATAGGGCTCTATTGGAGTCCTAGATATCGATCCCACGGGGAGAAATAAAATACTACGGACTAAGATTTAATAAAAAGTAATACTTCAACTACAACAACGCTCAAGTTGCTTATTTGTCACTAATAGGCAATTGAAATAAGTAGATAATTTTGGATAGTGACTAATGAGAGAGAATAACGTTTAATTGTGATATTCAATAGATAAGAAAGCATCCTTCTCCTTGCTAAGAAATTATAGTGAATGGATAAAATGAATTAGTTCAATGTATATTGTGTCAAATAGGAGCATACCTATTCTTTACCCTTGGGTCCAGGCATAAAGAACATTGATATTGTGTCAAAATAGGAGCACACCTATTCTTTACCCTTTGGTCCTGACATAAAGAACATTGACTAATCCTACGCTTGTTTACTGATATTCTTTACCCCTTGGTTCAGGCATAAAGAACATTGACTAATCCTATGCTTGGTTACTGATTATGCAGCTAGGCTGGGAAGATACCGGCTCTCACTTTGGAGCTCCCACATTCCCCTCACCTGAGGGCTAACATCTACACATCAGCACCAAAACGATAGGACCGAATTGGGGATTTTAGTCTGTCACTCTAAACTCTTCAATTCTACGCTCAATAGTAATATTTCCCTATTTATTTGCACCCAACTTCCAAGGGCTTTGACCTCCCTGAATCTTGGATGNTTGAAATTAAAGCCATACAAACTATAAAAAGTAAATAACTTATCTCTAAATTTCTCCCCAAGAACACTCCTAAGTCATACAAACTATAACAAGTAAATAACTTATCTCTAAATTTCTCCCCAAGAACACTCCTCGAAGTTCTTTGAATCTCTTCCTTTCTTTACAACACACAGAATTCCTCTTCGAAGTAGCAAAGAGGAAGAAATCTCTCACTTTCCCTCCACTCTTACAATTGTGAATCTCTTCCTTTCTTTACAACACACAGAATTCGTCTTCGAAGTAGCAAGGAGGAAGAAATAATCTCTTCCTTTCTTTACAACACACAGAATTCCTCTTCAAAGTAGCAAGGGGGAAGAAATCTCATCTTCCTTTCTTTACAGCACACAGAATTCCTCTTCGAAGTAGCAAGGAGGAAGAAATCTCTCACTTTCCCTCCACTCTTCCAATTTCTCGAAGTATTCTTCACAATTACACGCTCTAACAAGCTCAAATAGAACCTATCTAACCTCCAGGTCTCCAAAAGTTTTCTCCTCTTCTCTTCTTCCTTCTCCTCTCTCTCTTCTTTTTATTTTCAGCCAAAAATGTTCTCTTTAAAGATATGGATGAGTTTTCCTAAGAGTTGCTTACGCACCCTTCCAAAATCTGGTCTTATCCATTGTATATGTCACATAACCGTCGATCCCGCCGTCGGCGGCCTCGATGGCGCCGTCGGCGGCCTTCTAGAGAATTTGTCCTGTAGCCTTGGGAAATTCTCGCTGTCGGCGCCCTTGTGCAGTTTTTCCACATTTTGTTCCTTTTTGCTCCAAATTCGCTCCTTTTTGCATCTTTTTGCTCCATTGACCCTAATTCATCATTCCTGCAATAAAACATCAAAAATACATTTCTTTAAAGTGCAATATCATTAAAAACAGTATAAAAGAGGTATGAAAATCTCAACATATTTTCCTTTGGTCAAAATCCCCCAAACTTAACTATTACTTGTCCTCAAGTAATCAATATATTTTCCTTTGGTCAAAATCCCCCAAACTTAACTATTACTTGTCCTCAAGTAATTTTAGTTCTACATAAAAGTTATGATCTATTGTAATAAAGTTTTAATTCAAAAATACTATAAGTTTGATTTAAGATATATAAAAGTTATGATCTATTGTAGTAAAGTTTTAATTCAGAAATACTATAAGTTTGATTAATAAAAGTGTCAGAATCCCCCAAACTTAACTATTACTTGTCCTCAAGTAATTTTAGTACTACATAAAAGTTATGATTAAAAAAAAATTCAAGTAATTGAATTAACTCTGTAGCCACAAGATTATCTAATCATCAAGTTTAATTGTAGTAATGTTTTAATTCAAAAATACTATAAGTTTGATTTAAATAAATATCATAGTGAGATTTTCAGAAAAAGTTTTAATTCAGAAATATTATAAGTTTGATTTAAATAAATATCATAGTGAGATTTTTATTCAAGTGATTGAATTAACTCTGTATCCATCAGATTATCTAGTCATCAAGTTTTAAGAGTTCTAGCTTTCTATTTGTTTCAAGAATGACTATAGATTGCAATATTAAGTCACTAGAATATCCAAAAGATAAGAACTTCATTAGAACTCTATTAGTAAAAAGATCTATTCCATAAATATAAGTTCATGAATGTATTCAAGCTTTCCCTTTAGGTAGGTCCAGTGAAGCCAATTTTTTATTAGGCATTTCCTCAAGCTCCTCCTCACTTTCATTTTTTTCTTTTTTTTCTCTTTTTCTTTTTCATTTAGATTGCTTTCAATTCTATATATTTTTCTTTTCTTTTCAGGGATTATTTTCAATCCTTTCTTTTTCTTTTTTCAAGTAAGGATTATTATATCTGGATAGCCTTTAATGATTTTGAACTTCACTTTTCTTTCCCTAAATTTGAAACTCAAAGCATTTCTTACCTTATAAGTATTTCATAGCTTTTACATCATTGAGATCCAATCTTTTCTTCTCAATTGAAATTCTAGATTCTTAATACTTTAAAATATAGTTTCCTTTACTTTAAATAATTAACTATAATTTTATTCTCTTATACTAAATATCTTAAGTTACAAAATTAATTTTCATTACAAAAATATTTCTTTAAATCTACCATAATATTTAAATAGTTACAAAAATATAGTTACCTGAATTAAATTCACTACATAAAATCATATAAATAATTTTTGAAAATATTGAAATAGAGGACATCTAATAGTTAATCTTTTTCTTCCCTCCCCCAAACTTAAGTTTTTAAATATGAAATAAGGTGGAAAGAAAATACTATAAATATAAATCATACCTCAGTATTGTAGGCATCTTTATCATTCTGAAATTTCTGCAGGCCTTCTCCAATTTTAACTTCACCTGGTCTGAAATATTAGGAGCTTTCTACACATATAAATCATTAGAGGAATTTCTAGGAAATGAAATTTTGAAACAAGTGTTGAACTAAAGCAAACACAACATTTCCTAACATAATCACGATACTAAACAAAAATACTAAAATGAAAATAAACATTACATCACATTACAATCCACAAAATACACTAAATAAAAGTCCAATTACATACTCATTCCTTTTTCTCATAAAAAGATTACATAACATAAAAATAAATAAAAATACAAACATAAGCATCAATCTCATTCTAAAAATAAAAATCCCAAACTATTTCATCGTCGCCTTGATCAGCAGGTGGATCGGGTTGATACTGAGTGAAATCCCAAACTATTTCGTCCTCGCCTTGATCAGCAGGTGGATCGGGTTGATACTGAGTATATCGAGGGCATTCAGAAAATGCAACATCAGGCTCTCCTCTATAGTGTCGGGCTGAGCATCATAATAAGCTATTTCAAAATCAGAATGCCTCTGCAGATACTCACTATCATAATCATATCGGCGTTCTAAACCTCTGATCCTCTCATTTATCAAATCTATGCTTTTCCGCTGCAAGGTCAACTCATTCATCAAATCTGCTAAGGTAGGGGAGCTAGAAGGAGGAGGAGGGTCATAACTTGTAGAGGGAACGTCTCTACTAGTAGAAGGTTCCTGACTCCTACTTCCAGTTCTCCATTTCTCATGGGATACATAAGTTTTCAAATTTGATTTACTAATGGGTTTCATAGGGTGAACCCACTCTTCCTCTCCAGCTTCCACTCCAGAAAGTTGGCAAAGTGCATAAATAAGTCCAGGATGTCCTAGACCTCCACTAGTCTCACTCCTTGCCGTAGTCAATATATTCTTGAAAATAATCTTCCCCACATTTATAATTTTGTTATTCTGAATACAGAAATTCAGAATAGCTCTATCTCTAGTTACCTCACTATGGTGGTAAGTCGGTAACAGAGTAGAGGAAATGAAATAGTGTCACGCCTTAGAGGTGACATTTAACATGGAAGCAAAAAGTTTACCCGTTCTTGCTGCTTTATGTTCTACGTTCATTTCCCATCGGTGAGAAAGTTAATCACATTATTGAGGGGTTCTTCCATCGTACTAAACGATTCATAGTGGCAGATGTAAGAATCAGGGACTTTTCATAAAAAGCGTTAATGCGAGCGGCAGTAAATTTCACAGGAAGTCTACGCACTTGCACGATTCCATCTTCAGCATAAATTACATTAGCGTACAACTCTTTCACCACATTTTCATCGGCTTTATTGGTGGTGTAACAAAATTTTTCCCACCTCCGCTCTGCAATAACCTGTTCAATTTCTCCTCCCAGATTCTCAAAAACTTGATTTTGAATACATTTTTTCCTTGAAGTATCGAAGTGAATCGAGTTTGAGCCATCACATTGACGAAGCGTGAATTGNTAGCCTTGAAATCGTCTCCCAATCCAAGATCTATCAAGCCCTAGTTCGAAAATGGTGTTCTTAAGAGGAAGGGGATGATGAATAGTGGTGGTTGACCGATCAAAATTGCGGTTAAAGAGGTATTTTCGCGATCTTGCCGACGGTGGGGTTGACCCCACCGTCGGCGCGCTCTATTTTGTTTTTGAACCTAAGTCTCGGGAAATTCCCGCTGTCGGCAGCGTCGAGGGCGCCGTCAGTGGGCTCTATTGATTTTGTCCAAATTCCATATTTTTGCGATTTTGATCAATTTTAAGCCTAAACGACATCTGTTTAATCTTTATAAACATAATTTTGAATAGTTAAATGATGCACTTAACACATACAAAATTTCACAAAACACAACATCACATTTATATATAAATTCCAAGAGATACAATAAATGTTACATAACACACCTAAATTTTAGGTATTTTCTCAACCTCAATACATAAATTTAGCGTCGCAATCCAAGCTACAACACTCAAAATGTTGAAAACAAATCATCCTATGCTTAGTCTCAACTATACAGAGATTTTTAAGCATAATTATAAAGCAAAGTAACTATATAGTTCAAATCTAAACACACAAACATAAATGTAACATATAAGATCTACTACTCGTCAGATTCTGTGCTAGTGGCTCATCTGAGATCTCCCATTGATTGCACATGGACGAAGAGGTTGTAGAAGGGTCGGAAAGGAAATTCTTCAGTTGAATCTTCCTCAATTAATTTCATCCTCTTCATCAGACGTATCAAGCTATCTTCTAAACGTCTCGAATGATCAAAATGTTCTTTAATCCTTCAGTCTAAATGATCGAAGAAATCGGAGATAATATTAATTGTATTCATCACATTTTGTACCTCCTTTTCTAATTTCTTAATTCGGCGCAGGATCACCAGACTTATCTGGCAGAGAATTTTGAGAAGATTGATCAATTATCATAGTCATGTCATTTTCATCTTCAAATGATGGGAATCTTTTAGTTGGATCCAAAGGTTTCCAAGGTAGCAGTACATTTTCTCAGTTTTCATAAGATACTTGGGAGTGTCTACAAAGTGAGAAAATTGTTGAAGGGTGTTCAAGCCCATAAGTTGATCCGTGAACGATCAGGCCTAAGACTGACTTCACAATTATTGAACCAATATCAATCAGCAGTCACATTTGGATGCAGTAATTCAGAATGACACTTTCTTTAGAAACTTTACCAACATTCATTGTCAGTAACAATTTCGAAAAAATGAAGAAGTTCTAGTGTTTAGAGACGGGATTCAAAAGTGTTGAAGAAAAACTAACATACCTGTTCTGTCACATTTCCTAATCATCAGTTTCGCCCGTCAAATACTGGTAAATTTCATTCATCTGGTCTCTCGTTGGGACGAAATTGGAATAGTGGCAGAAAGGAACATTTTCAATCATATATAACTCGTTGATTCTTGAAGGAGTGAAAGTAATCCATCTCCCTCACACATAAACACTTCTTGGTTGATTTCATGTAAATTCACATAAAATTCTTTTACTACAGGAACTACCACAGCGGCAGTAGTGTAGCACAACACTTCTCATCTTCACCGCACTATCGTTTCTTCAATATCATTTGTGGGGTTATTCAATCCGCGATTCACGAATCCTCGTTCCTTGATTAATCTTTTCTTCATCAGCAACTTGTTGAAGATTCGCTGCGCTTCCGCATTAATGAATTTTCGCCGATTGAAAACTCTCATTCTGGGATTATAAAGGGAATTGGATGCCATAGAAATGAAATTGACAGAGTTTTTCTACATTTTTGGGGAGGAAATAAGAACTAAAGTTTGAATTTTTGAGTTTAAAAAGACTATTCCCGCCCAAAACCCGTTAAAAACCGCTCATCGGACACAAGAAAACCGCTTCTTACCGGTCTCGCCGTCGACGATGTCAAGGGCACCGTTGGCGCACTTCTAGATTAATTTTTGCTTGGACTCTCGGGAAAATCCCACCGTCGGCGCCGTCGAGGGCGTCGTCGGTGCCGTCGAGGGCGTCGTCGGCGCCCAAGGCAAAATTTTCACAGTTTCGCTCTGGTCCGAATGAGTCGCAATTTTTCTTATATGGATCCAATTTTTAAGATATTTGAAAGGTAAATAAGAGTAGTAGAGTTTAATACTACTATAAACTAGCAATAAATTCAAATAAAAACTACTATAATCGCAATAAAGATAAACATAAATATGGGTTGCCTCCCATAAAGTGTTTGGTTTAACGTTGTCAGCCCGACCTATTCAAGGTTCATTCAGGTTGACTGATCATTAAAACCTCTTTAAAATTTGGTCTTTTACACTCATAATATGGTTTTAATCTATGTCCATTTACTTTAAATCTATTTTCCATTTTCTAATCTTCAATTTTAACAGTTACGTAAGTGTAAACTTGAGTCACAGTAAATGGCCATAACCAACGAGACTTCAATTTCCCAGGGAATAAATTCAACCTTGTATTTTAAAGTAAAACTTCTTGTCCTGGTTCAAAGTTCTTTTAGTTAATCTTTTGATCATGCCACAACTTTAATTTTTCCTTATAAATCCTGTCATTATCATAAGATTCATTTCTTAATTCTTCTAATTCATTTAATTGCAACAATCTCTTCTTACCAGCATCTTTATAATTATAATTGAATTCTTTTATCACCCAATATACTTTATGTTCTAATTCTACTGGCAAGTCGCAAGTCTTTCCAAAAATCAGTCTATAAGGAGTCATTCCAATAGGAGTTTTATAAGTAGTCTTGTAAGCCCATAATGTTGTATCCAATCTAGTGGACCAATCTATTCCATTAGGGGTTCACAGTCTTTTCAAGTATTTGTTTAATCTCTTTATTAGAAACTTCAGCTAATCTACTGGTTTGAGGGTAATAAGCAGTAGAGATTCTATGAATAATATTAAATTTTTCTGTCAATCCCTGAATATATTTATTCCTAAAATGGGATCCTCCATCAGTAATAATCATCCTAGGCATTTCGTATCTAGTGAAAATATTTTTCATTAAAAATCTGGAAACACTTTTAGCGTCACAGCAAGGTAAAGCTTATGCTTCAATCCACTTAGAGACGTAGTCTACCGCAATTAATATATATAAGTTCTCAAATGAAGGAATAAATGGTCCCATAAAATCTAATCCCCAAACATCAAAGATCTCAACTTCCAATATGAAATTTAGAGGCATTTCATTTCTTCTAGATATATTGTCTACTCGTTGACATTGATCACAAGTTTGTATATATCTATAAACATCTCTAAATATAGTAGGCCAATAAAATCGAGCTTGTAAAATTTTATAAGCAGTTTTATCATTCTCAAAATGTCCTCCAAATTCAGAATCATGACATTTTTAAATAATTAGTTCAGTTTCTTCATAAGGTACACATTTCCTCATAATCAGATCCTTACATTGTTTATATAAATAAGGTTTATCCCAAAAATATGCTTTTGCATCATGAATGAATTTTCTTTGTTGTTGCAATGTCAGCATAGACAAAATATCACTTATAATATAATTAACAATATCAGCATACCATGGTATTTTTCACTCATTAATACATCATGAATGAATTTTCTTTGTTGTTGCAGTGTCAGCATAGGTGGCAAAATATCACTTACATTTTGTTGTTGCAATGTCAGCATAGGTGGCAAAATATCACTTACAATAGTTAACAATATCACCTTTGCTGTTGCAATGTCAGCATAGGTGGCAAAATATCACTTACGTATACCATGGTATTTTCCACTCATTAATATAATAAAGTTGTTCATCACGGAAACTGTCTGTAATTTCAGTGTTAGCATAGGTGGCAAAATATCACTTACAATATAATTAACAATATCAGCATACCATGGTAGTTGCAATATCAGCATAGGTGGCAAAATATCACTTACAATATAATTAACAATATCAGCATACCATGGTATTGTTGTTGCAATGCCAGCATAGGTGGCAAAATATCACTTACAATATAATTAACAATATCAGCATACCATGGTATTTTCATTCATTAATATTATAAAGTTGTTTATCAGGGAAACTACCTGTAATTTCATTGTCGGTGTTAGATAATTCATGATTTTCTAATCTTGACAAACAACATACGTGGCAAAATATCACTTACAATATAATTAACAATATCAGCATACCATGGTATTTTCCAACACTAACATTATAATGATGTTCATCAGGGAAACTGTCTGTAATTTCATTGTCAACATCAGATAATTCATGGTTTTCTATACTAACATTACAAAGTTGTTCATCAGGGAAATTGTCTGTAATTTCATTGTCAACATTAGATAATTCATGGTTTTCTAATCTTGACAAATGATCAGCAATTTGATTATCAGTTCCCTTTCTATCAATAACTACAAGATCAAATTCTTGCATCAATAATATCCATCTAATCAACCTTGGTTTGGCATCTTTCTTTTGCATCAGATATTTAATAGCTGAGTGATCAGTGTGCACAACACATTTAGCTCCAATTAAATAAGATCAAAATTTATCTAAAACATATACGATAGCTAGTAGCTCTTTTTTAGTAACAGTATAGTTAATTTGAGCATCATTAAGAGTTTTACTAGCGTAGTATATCACCTTAAAAATCTTTTCATACCTTTGTCCAAGAACAGCTCCAATANAAGGACAGGTCCAATAGCATAATCACTAGCATCACACATCAGTTCAAATGGTTTCTCCCAATTATGTGAAACTATAATAGGGGTCGTGATTAATTTTTCTTTTAATAATTCAAAGGCTTTTAAACAGCTTTCAGTAAACTCAAATTTCTTATCCTTTTTTAAAAGTTGGCATAGAGGTTTAGTAACTTTTGAGAAATCTTTAATAAAACACCTGTAAAAATCAACATGTCCTAGAAAACTTCTAACTTCTCTTACACTAGTAGGAGGTGTTAGTTTAGATATAACTTAAATTTTTGCAAGGTCCCTTTCCATACCATTTTCCAAAATTTTATGCCCTAATACAATTCCTCCTGTAACCATAAATTGACATTTCTCCCAATTTAGAAATAAATTAGTTCTTTCGCATAACTCTAAAACTTTTTCAAGATAAATTAAGCATGCGTCAAATGATATTTCAAATACAGAGAAATCATCCATAAATACTTCCAGCCTATCATCAATTAATTTACTAAATATGGACATCATACATCTCTAGAATGTTGCAGGTGCATTACACCCAAAAGACATTCTTCTAAACGCAAAAAGTTCCAAACGGACTAATAAATGTTGTTTTTTCTTGATCCTCAGGAGCAATAGAAATTTGATGGTAACTGGTATATCCATCTAAAAATCAAAAATATTTGTGCCCAGCAAGTCTATCTACTATTTGATCTAGAAATGATAGGGAAAATGATCTTTCCTGGTGCCAGTGTTTAATTTTCTATAATCAATGCAGATGCGCCACCCAGTGACTTGTCTGATAGATATCAACTCATTATTTTCTTTTGTTTCAACAGTCACTCCTCCTTTCTTTGGTACACAATGAATTGGACTTACCCATGCACTATCTGAAATANTTCTCCTTTTTGAACATCTATCATAGTTTTTCCAGTAGCTAAAAATGATCTCCCTAAAATAATAGGTATTTCTTTATCTTCTTCAATATCTAAGACAATAAAATCCACTGGAAAGATAAATTTATCAACTTTTACTAACACATCTTCTATAACTCCCTTAGAATATGTAACTCAGTCTGCTAATTGAAGAGTTATAGAAGTAGGTGAGACTTCTCCTAATCCTAGTCTTTTGAAAATTGATAGAGGCATAAGGTTAATGCTGGCTTCTAAATCACATAAAGCTCTTCCATAGAATTTTTCACCGATAGCACACGGTATAGTGAAACTACCGGATCTTTTAATTTTTCAAGAAGCTTTTTCTAAATAATTGCACTACACTCTTTGCTAAGTGCAACAGTTTCATTCTTGTTCAGAATATCTTTCATAAACTTCACATAATTGGGCATTTGCTCTAAAGATTCTACGAAGGGAATATTCACCGTTAACTTCTTAAGAATTTCCAAAAATTTTGAAAATTGTTTATTTTGTTTATGTTGCTTCAGTCTTTGAAGAAATGGTGGTGGAGGTTTTTCCACGGTAACTTTCATTAGTGTAAATGGATACTTTAAATCTGGGTATTCATGATCCTTTTCTTTTTCAGTATCCACTTTTTCTTTTTCAGTTTCTATTTCTTTTTGTACTCTTGTCTCTAATTCTTTTCCACTTCGTAATTGAATCGCCTTGATTTGTTCTTTTCCTTGATCTTTAGGATTTGGTTCCACAGTACTCGGAAAAGTTTCTATTGTTTGGTTACTAAGTGCAGTAGCGATATGCCCTAATTGGTTCTCAATATTCTTAATAGCAGTTCCTTGATTTTGTAATTGATTTCCTTGAATCTGTAATTGATTTCCTTGATTCTGTAATTGTTGACCCATGTTTAATATCAGCTCTTCCATAGATAACTTCTTCTCCTTAATTTGAGTATTACTGTTAAATCCTTGAGGATAAGAATGTCTATAGTTAACATTTCCTTGGTTGGATGAATTTCCTAATGGGTTCTTTGAGTTGTTATAATAGTTCGAGTATGGAGTATAATAGTGCCAATTTAAATTTGGATGATTCTTCCAACCTGGGTTATAATAGTTCGAGTATGGGTTGTTGGGTCTAGTATTAATAGCATTTAAGGTTTCATATGAAGATTGAACATCCACAAATTGCCCAGATGAATTTTCTTCCATCATAGGAGGTGTTGAAGAATAAGTGAAGGTTGAACATCCACAAATTGCCCAGATGAATTCTCTTCCATCATAGGACGTGTTGGAGAACTAGGTTATAATAGTTCGAATATGGGTTGTTGGGTCTATAATAGCATTTAAGGTCTCATATGAATCATCCCATAATGATCTAAATTCTTTGATATTGCAACAATCTGCGAAGCAAACATAGATATTGCATTAGAATCATGGATACTTTTGATATTGCAGCAATCTGCAAAGCTAACATAGATATTGCAGCAGAATCATGGATACTAGCTAACAGTAATTTGTGAAGCTAACATAGATATTGCATCAGAATCATGGATACTAGCTACTCTTTTAGTAGCAATCTGTGAAGCTAACGTAGATATTGCATCAGAATCATGGATACTAGCTACTCTTTTAGCCAATCTGTGAAGCTAACATAGATATTGCATCAGAATCATGGATACTAGATACTCTTTTAGGATTTACCAATCTGTGATGGATACTAGCTACTCTTTTAGGATTTACATGCTCATAGGGTCATTGAAAATAATTGGTAGCAATTTCTTCTATTAATGAATAAACCTCATCAAAAGGTTTTAACATTAAAGAACCACCAGCCGCGGCATCTATAATCGATCTAAGAGATCCCACTAATCCATTATAAAAGGTTTGAATTATTAACCAATATCTATAATCGATCTAAGTGATCCCACTAATCCATTATAAAAAGTTTGAATTATCAACCAATCTATAATCGATCTAAGAGATCCACTAATCCATTGTAAAAAGTTTAAATTATCAACCAATCTGGGACAAATGATGAGGGCACTTCCTAAAAAGATCTTTAAATCTTTCCCAAGCTTCATATATCGACTCTCGAGTGATGAGGGCACTTCCTAAGAAGATCTTTAAATCTCTCCCAAGCTTCATATATTGACTCTTGATCTAAGAGATCCCACTAATCCATTATAAAAAGTTTGAATTATCAACCAATCTGGTAACGAGCATCTATCATCAATCTAAGAGATCCCACTAATCCATTATAAAAAGTTTGAATTATCAACCAATCTGGTAACGAACGATGAGGGCATTTCCTAAGAAGATCTTTAGATCTCTCCCAAGCTTCATATATTGACTCTCCGTCAATCTGACAAAACGATGTTATGTCATTTCTTAGTTTAGCAGTTTTGGATGGAGGGAAATATTTGGATAGAAATTTATGTGATAGTTCTCCTCAAGTTCTAATAGATCCAGGTGCTAACGAGTTTAACCNTATCACAATTTCTAGGTTTTCTTTTTAATTTTCTAATTTTTCTAACAGTTCGTTCTAATTTTGAATCGTATGGTATAAGATTTTCAGGTCCAAATTTGTGCATACAATTTAAAATTAATACTCAGAAATATAATTAAAAATATAAATATAAATATAAATATATAGATATATAGATACGTTGCAATTTAAGTAAAAACTTTTTAATAATTCTAATATGTCTGTTACTCCTAAAATTCTCCCCAGCAACGGCGTCAAAAACTTGACCGACCTTTTCGTAAATCAACAATTACAAGAATTTGATGACGCTACTAGAAGATTTAAATTCCAGCAACGATGCCAAAAACTTGATTGCGACTTTATATATATATGATTTAATAAAGATGTATATATATGATATTCAATAATGTTAAAGTCGATTATTAACGCAAGTATACGTATCGCTCAAGTAATATAGGGCCCTATTGGAGTCCTAGATATCGTTCCCACGGGGAGAAATAGAATACTACGGACTAAGATTTAATAAAAAGTAATACTTCAACTACCGCAAAGCTCAAGTTGTTTATCTGTCACTAATAGGCAATTGAAATGAGTAGATAATTTTGGATAGTAACTAATGAGAGAGAATACGTTTAATTGTGATATTCAATAGATAAGAAAGCATCATTCTCCGTGCCAAGAAATTATAGTGAATGGATAAAATGAATTAGTTCAATTATATTGTGTCAAATAGCAGCATACCTATTTTTTACCCTTTGGTCCAGGCATAGAGAACAATGACTAATCCTATGCTTGGTTACTGATTCTGCGGCTATGCTGGGAGGATATCGTCTCTCACTTCTGAGCTCCCACATTCCCCTCACCTGAGGGCTAACATCTACACATCAGCACCCAAACGATA
>JXCR01081590.1:166301-177708 GCA_002079205.1 Phalaenopsis hybrid cultivar
TCTGAATCTCTTCCTTTCTTTACAGCACACAGAATTCCTCTTCAAAGTAGCAAGGAGGAAGAAATCTCTCACTTTCCCTCCACTCTTACAATTTCTCGAAGAATTCCTCACAATTACACGCTCTAGCAAGCTCAAATGGAACCTATCTAACCTCCAGGTCTCCAAAAGTATGCTCCTCTTCTCTTCTCTTCTTCCTTCTCCTCTCTCTCTTCTTTCTATTTTCGGCCAAAAATGTTCTCTTTAAAGATATGAGTGAGTTTTCCCAAGAGTTGCTTACGCACCCCTCCAAAATCCGGCCTTATCCATTATACATGTCACCTAACCGTCGATCCCGCCGTCGGCGGCCTTTTAGAGAATTTGTCCTGTAGCCTCGGGAAATTCTCGCCGTCGGCGCCCTAGTGCAGTTTTTCCACATTTTGGTCATTTTTGCTCCAAATTCGCTCCTTTTTGCATCTTTTTGCTCTATTGACCCTAATTCATCATTCCTACAATAAAACATCAAAAATACCTTTCTTTAAAGTGCAGTATCATTAAAAATAGTATAAAAGAAGTATGAAAATCTCAACATATTTTCCTTTGGTCAGTGGTCGGTTGGGTCGATGTGGCAAGTTGACCGGGCTAGGGTGGCAAGTCGAGCCAAAGTGTCTAGTTGACCGGGCTAGGGTGGCCGGTCGAACCAAAGTGGTCGGTCGACACATAATGGACGATCGAACTAAAAAATGGGGTGATCGGCCCAGGATGGCCGATCGAACCCAAAAATGAGTGATCGACATGTGGTGGTCAATCGAACCAAAAAAATAAGGTGATCAACCTGGGATGGATGATCAAACCCAACAAAGGATCAAGGATCGGTCAATGGTGATTGATCATGCTAAAGTACTCAATTGGACATGCATATGACATGCAATATGATCCACACACCAAAGATGTTATGAATGGTCATGCATATGCAATGCAACCCAACACGCCCGATGGCACGTCGAACTCGTTCTAACGACCTCACATAGAAAAACTAGGGTCGACATACTTGGAGTAACAACATCACCGCCTCCAGCTTTGGCGTGACAATGTGGAGGGTTTCTCCCTCTGATTTCTCATAGCATAATCTCTCTATCATTTGTAGGGTGGACTAGCTACAAAGCTTTTTTCTACTTTAGGAACGCTGACAAACTCGCAAAATGACCTAGCTATGAAGTTTCTCCCATTCTTCGAGTTCGAACTTGGTCGATCCCTTTAAGGGACGTTGGGAGCGTTAAAGCCATGGAAAATTGGGTTCCAACCCACGGGGATCAAGACTTAAGGCTCACAACATGGGGGATTGCTCAACTTCATATAGGAATGATCAACACATGTGATTCTTAACCAAGGGTTTCCTCTAAGGAAATCAACGATCAATCACATAAGCGGCTTGCCCAATCGACACGTGTCAGCCGGCACATCCACCACGCGTGGGTGATCAAAACCACGTGCCTAGACCAGACTAAACCTAGGGTCAGTTAAGGGATAAAAAATCTCACCACCGTGATGGTTGTGGACGCGTTCTCTTTATATTGAAGTAAAGCACGAGTGTCGCCATACCTCGCAATGAACCACACAAATGAGGGAAGCAGGAGCTAATGAGAGGGGTTATTCAGCGTCAGGGAGGAGGAAGCTTTTTCCACAAGGTATAATACATCGACACCTCTTCAATCAGTGGTAGTGTTGTTGTCTGTTGATGGTGAAATGCTCTAGAAAAGAGTCCAACCACCGAAAATTTGAGATGATGAAGTGGCAGAGCTTTTACACCGGTGGCAAGCAACCAGAATGCAAAACACAAGGAGGAGCCTGCAATATTTGGGGCTATGTGTGGAAGCGAGGCTAGTTTGTAATAGGATGGTTAGATGTCGTCGGTGAGGCGGAGGAAGCTGGAATGTGGCCAAGCAAGAGAAAGAAGAGCCAAAAAAAAGGTGGTGGCCGATTGCTGGGAAGGAGGCTTGTTGGCTAAAGGTCTCGACAAGGCAAGGGACTTCATGTGGTGCCGACGACGTCGGGGGTTACGTCGGTGAGACAAGCCGACGAAAGAAGGCTCAGCTGGTCAAGAAGAAGAAGATGATGAAGGTGGTGGCTCGGCCGACGGCTAGATGTGAGGTGTAGATGGCTGGTGGCTCTGGTTTCACCGATGAGGAGGAGGAACTGTAAGGAGGGAAGCACCGACGAGGAAAGAGGGAGCTTCGGGCTAGGGTTTTCCCGAAAACGGTGCTTGGGAGGGAAGAATTGTGAACCAGGAGAGAGGGAGGATGCGATAGTTTTATAGAGGAAAAATAATAATATTATTATTATTAAAATAATAATAATAACAATAATAATTATTTGATTAATCATCATCAAACACATTTTTTAACTCGGACACACTATCATTTAGAAATGAAGGTCCTCCTTATGTAAAATTGACGTTTTGGATGCACTCGCGTGGTCCATTTTGTCATTCAAAATCTTTCGGACAACCTATTCAGCAATCGGGCCAAAACAACAATTCATGCACTTTAGCTCGCACGTGAAGTTGTAGCAGAACGGGTGTCCTCCCTAGATAAAATTGATGTTACAAACATACTCGTGTTGTCCGTTTAGTTATCCATGGTCATTCGATTACGCTTATCAATGGACAGACCAATTTGAGTCATTTTTTGTGCGTGGCGCAACAAGTAATATTTGTTGATCCGATCAAACTCATCTGATGTGCAATATGTCGACCAGCCTTGGCCTAAGCGAAAGCCAAAGCCTAGCAGAATGTCCCTGGTTGTGCCCCCCAACACTTTTCGGAGGGTCTCGAATGAATGTCTTGTGCCACGGGATTCAACACATGCATCAAGCAAGGTTTCATAGCGCTCGAGCGGACATCCCACATATGTAACTTAAAAAATTGATGGCAACATCATGATTTTAAAAACATTTCTTTAAACATGTTAAAAAGTTAGATATAATTTATTTTAAGTTGTTAAAGTAAATGTAAAATCTCCAATTACATTTTCTCATATATGTTCTAAACAAGGGATACTTTGATTTTCAATATCCAAAATAGCTAAAAAATGCACCACAATGAAAAAAATGTGGGATGTGTTTATCAAGTCTATAAAAAATGAGCAATGTGGTCGGTAACTTTATATATGCTTAAAAATAAAAGATAAATATGGACGTAATAAATATTCAATAATTGTAAAGTCACACATATCAACGCAAGTATACGTATCGCTCAACAAATATAGAGCTCTAATAGAGTCATAGATATCAATCTCACAGGGAGTGGTTTAGAACTACGAACTAAGATTTTAGAAAAGCAATACTTTAATCGCAACAACGAAATTCAATTTGTTTATCTGTCAATAATAGACAATTGAAATAAATATGTAATTTTAATAACTATCAAATAACTAATGATACTAATGAAGATTTAAATATGATATTCAATATAAAAGAAAACATCATTCTTTTTGTCAAGAAATTATAGTGAATGGATAAAGTGAATTAGTTCAAATTATATTGTGTCAAATAGAAGCATACATATTCTTTACCCTTTGGTACAGGCAGAAAAAACATTGACTAATCTTATGCTTGTTTACTGAATTTGCGGCTAGGCTGGGAGGATACCGGCTCTCACTTCGGAACTCCCACGTTCCCCTCGCCTGAGGGCTAACATCTACACTTCAACACCCAAACGATAGAACCAAATTGGAAATTTTAGTCTGTCACTCTAAAATCTCCAATTCTACGCCCAATAATATTATTTCCCTATTTATTTGCACCCAACTTCCAAGGGCTTTGACCTCCTTGAATCTTGGATGTAATCTTCACTTTAGTTGTAAAACACAACATATTTTAACAAATCAATTGGTCATATTGAAAGTAAATTAAGATTGAAGTGAAAAGATCTTCACAATTTCTTAAATATTTTAATGGCTTCATCAATTCAAATCACCATTTCACAAATCTTGAGACAAGGAGAAAGACAGAGAAAATTACTCAAATCTCATGGGGAAAACGCAACAAAACTCGGAATTCATATATAAAATCAAAGTCATACAAACTAGAATAATTAAATAATTTATCTCTAATTTCTCCCCAAGAAAACTCCTCAAAGTTCTTCTGAATCTCTTCCTTTCTTTACAGCACACAGAATTCCTCTTCGAAGCAGTAAGGAGGAAGAAATCTCTCACTTTCCCTCCAAATTCCTCTTCAAAGCGGCAAGGAGGAAGAAATCTCTCACTTTCCCTCCACTCTTACAAACTTAAAGAGTTCCTCACAATATTGGAACCTTTCTAACCTCTATGAACTCTCTCTAGCACCTCCTATTTCTCTTTGAAGTAGCAAGGAGGAAGAAATCTCTCACTTTCCCTCCACTCTTACAATCTCTCGAAAATTCTTCTTCAAAGCGGCAAGGAGGAAGAAATCTCTCACTTTCCCTCCACTCTTACAATCTCTCGAAGCAATTCCTTTTTGAAGTAGCAAGGAGGAAGAAATCTCTCACTTTCCCTCCACTCTTACAATCTCTCGAAAATTCCTCACTAATGTTACACTCTACTGGAAATTCTATACACTAATGGTAACCTCCAAGGCCTCTAGCACTCTTCTATTTTTGGCCAAACACAATATTGGCACATTTCTAACCTCCATGACTTCTTTAATTTTTTTGTCAAAATAGTCTTTTAAAGTTGTGGATGAGCTTTACCAAGAGTTGCCTAAGCATCCCTTCAAAATTTGGCCTTATCCAAAGCCTGATTGGGCATAACCATTGAGCTCGCCGTCGACGGCCTTGAGGGCGCCGTCGGCGGACCTTCTGAATGAATTAATTATGGAGTCTCGGGAAAATACCACCGTCGGTGGGTCGATGGCGCCGTCGGCGCCTTAGTTCAATTCTTCACATTTTTTTCCTTTTCACTCTAAATTCGCTCATTTTTACATTTTTTTTCTTCAATGACCCTAATTCAACATTCCTGCAACAAAACATAAAAAATATTTTTCTCTAAAGTACAATATCATCAAAAACAATATAAAATAGGTATGAAAATCTCAACATATTTTCTTCTGGTCACCAGCTACAAAGCTTCTCTCTCTTTGCCAAGTCTGACCTCCCAACTTCTCCAAGTAAAACCGGGGAATCCAAAGCAAGGGGAGTGAGGGACTCCAACCTATTAGGACTTGTGTTAAGGCTCACAACAAGAGGGGAGACACTCGGCTCTACGGGGGGTGTTTGGCCACGCACATGAAGTCCTAACTAAAAGACTAGCTCTAGGAAAACCCACGATCAATCATGCAGGCACGTCGTCGTGCCGACCCACGCCGGCGCACACACCTTGTATAGGCGATTGAACCCACACGCCTAAACTCCACTATTCCTAAGGTTGACTAGGAGGTAGGGGATCTAACCACCGTGAAGGTTGCAGACGCATTTTCTTTGCTTGTTCCAGGTCGTTGACATCCGGTCTGTGCTCCATTATATCTCATAGAACGTGCACAAGACAACAAAAAGACCCAATGAGGGCAGGAGTCAGTGAGGTATGCAAAATACCCAAAATAAATGATCATAGCATTGTAATTACACGTTCAATACGTCATGAGAGGGGTTGGATGTGTCGAGGCATTACCAGGTTGCCCCGCTAGGAACCACAAAGACTTAGCATGAGAATTAGATGCATCAAGCTCATCTATATTTTTCCTCAATAATAGGAGAGATTAATAAATGTTAGCCCACTTCTAAGTACTTTAGCTAACAAAAGTTCATCATTTGTTTATTTGCAAATCACAAAGGATCCACATTTGCTAAATCGAAGTGAGACAAATCCATAGGATAATAATTTTGATTTAGCTTAATTCTTCATGCCTTGGAATTCTACAAATTAAAGCATTAATGTGACAGAATTTTATATCAATGAATCAAATTTATGGCATATATAGAGGATTTAGAGCAAGGATTTTACCAAAAATTTGAGCTCACCCCATCTGCATCCATGGCCTCGGGTAGGAGAAGAAAAATAGAGATTTTCATATATTTGTAGGTGCTCACCGGTGGGGGGATATGGAGGCAAGGAAATAAGCCAGCAGCTGGAGCAAGGAACTCCGGTGGTCCTCGTCGGCGACGAGGGAGGAGATCCAGCGGCTCGGGACGTCGGCGTGGGAGGAGATCTGGCGGCTCGGCTGCTCAGCGTGCGACTCTCAGGGAAGGGAAAGGAGAGAAGGTCGGCGTTCGTCTGCGAGAGGGACGCCTTCAGCAGCTCCACGAGTTTGCTGGTGTCGTCGTCGGTCGAGGGGGGAGCGGAGCTAGGGTTTTCGCGAAGGAGGGTGCGGCGCTGGGAAAATGTTTGCGTACGTCAAGGGGTACGCATCTCTGTATATATTATAGTGTACACGGAAGTTACATGGGAGTTACAAGCGTGTACACGAGAGTTACATCGGAGTTACAAGCATGTATAATTGTTAGAGCGGGGTTATACGAGATTTACACAGGAGGTTAAACGGGAGGTACAATAGGTTATAACCCCCTTGTAATTCTGATGTAACTCTCATGTACATTATTATGTACGCAGAGATGCGTACCCCTTGACGTACGCAATTTTTTTTCCGCGGCCGCTGGGATGTATCGCGTGAGGGAGAGAGAGAGAGAGGGGATAGCATGGGTTGATAAGGGATAGTATATATATATATATATAATATTATATTATAATAACAATAATTATATTATTATTATTATTCGTGTATTCTTCACTCGTACACGTCCTCGCGGCGAAGTGGATGTCCTTCCTGGCGAAAATCGACGTTCTGGATGCGTTTGTGCAGTCCATTTCGTCGTTGATGATCGTGCCCAAAACAAAAATTCACACATTTTTACCCCGCCCGCAAATCCGTAACGAAGTGGACATTCTTCGTAGGTGAAATCGATGTTTCGGACACATCGTGTGGTCTGTTTCATCATCCAGGGTCATCTGGACAACTTTGCTGACAATCGAGCCAATTTGAGCCAATTTTGCACGCGGCGTGATGAATAATATTCGTCGAGCCGATCAAATGTCGACCGGCCTTCCCCTAAGAAAAAACCAAAGCCTAGCAGAAAGACCCTGGCTACGCGCCCCTCAACACACACCGAAAGGTCCTGGGTGGGTGTCTAAACTATCGGATATTACGGACGAGCCGTAAACTATCCCGAATAATGCAGGTGGACACCCTACGCTCGTGACATCAAAAATTGATGTCAACAATAGAATAGAACGTGAATCGCGGGCATGTGTGGCAGCTTAGGTGTAAAGCGCGACAAATCGCGGGATGACGCATTGGACTTCATAGCCGTTGAGGTTGCGCTGCGCTGACTCAGATAAGTATATAAATAGGATATTTTGGACTTAAATAATTACAAAAACTATAAAAATTCATATTTTTATGTAATTTAATCATAAAAATAAAATAAGATATTTTTATACTCAGTGAAAAGAGGAGAAAACTATGAACCAAAAATTAAAACATTTTGTAGAATAGACAAAATTGTAATTATTTAACTAGAACCAAAAATTAAATTGCACAACATGATTGTACAAATGCCTAAGGATAAAGTGAGGATTTATGTTACACTAGACAAACAACCTCAAAATCCTATGATTTGTTATTTAATTCTAAGAAAGAGATTGTTGTTGTAGATATGCTTTCTCTCTCAAAGTTGTTCTTTTGTACATCCTTGTCATGCTGCCCACAGAGTTAACTCTAAGCTCCTAGTCGAAATAACAGTCCTAAAGTCTAAGGCTCAAAAGGTTTTACCATGTGTGTTTTGGTGTTTTAGTTTTGCTATTATTCAAGCATTATGGAAGGTTAAAGTTGATTAGAGCCACACCGGTTATGATCCGAATGTTTCATCCTTCAGGTACCATTATTTTCTCTTAAATTTATTTAGTCTAAATGAGTTGTTAAGCTCATTTAAACTGGGTAGATCTCATTAGAAACCATATGTTACCTCATCCGACGGACTCCCGTAAATTCAAAATGACATATTATGTAATTGTTATTTTATTATTTTTTTTAAAAGATGTTTATTTTTGAAAAAATATTTTAGTATATTTTTACAGGTAAGGCAAATAAATGCAAGTAAGAAAATGTTGTAAAGTAAATAAATAAAATTACATTGCTTAAAAACATAANTGATGTTTATTTTTGAAAAAATATTTTAGTATATTTTTACATGTAAGGCAAATAAATGCAAGTAAGAAAATGTTGTAAAGTAAATAAATAAAATTACATTGCTTAAAAACATAAATGCGTACCTGGGCCTCTGCTACCGCTGCATGGTGATATACTAAAATAATTTGTTGTTTTAAGTATACATTTTATGCTTATTTTTTGTGATATTGCACTTTAAAGAAGGATATTTTTATATTTNCAAAATAATGTGTTGTTTTAAGTATACATTTTATGCTTATTTTTTGTGATATTGCACTTTAAAGAATGGTATTTTTATATTTTTATTGCAAGTATGTCAATGTTAGGCATTTAGAGTAAAAGTAGCAAAAATGACAAAATTTAGAGCCAAAATAACAAAATTTTGTGATTCTAGCGCCTGAAGCGCCATTTTACAGAGAGCTGGTGTCTGAAGCACCATTTTACAGATAGTTGGTGTCTGAAGTGTCAGATTTGGTTCCTGAAGCGCCAAAACCCAGAACTGTGTGATCTTAAGTAAGTTGGTGCCTGAAACGCCTGAACTAACGCTTGAAGTGTCAAAGACGACTTTTTACAAATTAAGGTAGTTCGGGATAAATTTTACACAAATTTCGAAGAGGCCACTTGTTTTAAACGCCCCATAGAGTGATTCAATGCATCTAGACATTCTTGAAGGTTCTTTTATGAAGGGATATGTCTCTTGGATCAAAATACATATCTTTTGAAATTCAAAAGGATTGACTTTTGGATAGAATTTTGGAGGAAAATTCGAATTTTGTTTTTAGGGAGGCAGTTTCTAATAAAAGAGAGGGAAGTCTAGGGCATGAAGAGAGAGTGTGAGAGAGCATATGAGGAGCGAAGGAGGAGAGTTAGAAGGTTAAAAGGAGGCGTGAAAAAAGAGAGACAAAGTCAATGACTTGGAGATTTTCTTCTAGGGTTGTAAGGGGAGAAGGAAGATGAGATATTTTTTCTTCACTACACTTCTAAAAGAGAATTGAGAGTGCTTGTAAAAAGGAGAAATGCTTAAAGAGAACTACTAGGCATTTACTTGGGAAGACTTGTGATAAGTTGTGTCTTTTATTTCTTTATTTTTGTGAACTCGTCTTTATATATGAAATCCGTGTTTTGTTGTTTCCTTCTCATGAATTCTGAGCAGTCTTATTTATCCTTCTACCTACTTTGAGATATGATTTTGTGAAGAATTAATTTTATTTTATATGGTTTTAAATGTCAAAAATTTGTGATGATTTGAACTCCGATCTTCATTTAATTTTTGATCTAGTCAATTGAAATGTTAAAATATGTTGAAAAACATATGATCCAAAAGAGCTTTGATTTCTATAACATAGTGAGAATCACATTTGATTTCATGGGAGAGGATTTAATCCATGGGGTTGAGTGCAAATAAATAAGGAAATATACTTTGTTGAATGCAGAATTTGAGATTTTAAGGTGATAGATTAAAATCCTCAATTTGGTCCAGTTGATTGGAAACTAATGTGAGATTGTTAGCCCTCGGGAGAGGGAGTAGTGGGAGCTCTAGAGTGGTAGCCAGTATCCTCTCAATCTAACAACAGAATTAGGGACCAAACTCTGGATTAGTCAATGTTCTTTATACACTTGGAAGAGTGTAAAAAATATGATTGCTCCTATTTGACACAAAATAATTTAATATATTTGTAAATGATTTTAATATCTTCACAATCCATATATACTCATTATAAAGGGAAAGTATGATTTCTTNATGTGCACTAATTAATAAAATGTATTCTCTTTATTGCAGATGTCTGTTGTTGACATGGATGGTCTCCCTCCCCACTTGAGAGAGGGGGCTGTGTCACAGTCAAGAGGTCTCTCCTAACATGCTCGTTCGTCAGATAGTGTTGTGCTCCATGCCCCTGCCCCCGCTCCGCCCCACTCCACCGCCATTCCCACCCCAACTGTTACACCCACGCCTGCCTCAAACCCTTCCCCCATCCCTACCCCCTCCCCTACCTCCAAACCGACTACAGCAGAGTTGAGCGCATCAGAGGCCCACCACGTCTCTACCGTTCAGCAATTGACATGCATCAACAACTCCCTCAAGCCTGTTGGCAACACATAAGTTTTTTTTAAGATATTAGCAAGTACAACTTAGCGTACTTGTCGTCGAAGGAGATTTCGATGACCATTCAAGATCTTTGGTTTCAAGAGTTTGTGGTATGTATCGTTCACAAATATCTTCAATTATTTTTATTTATTTATCAAACGAACATAATCTCAGTAATTTTGTAGAAATAATTTTGTCGGTGTTCAGAGCATGAGGCGTGCATCCAACGTTACTTAGATCACAAGAATAGTGATCGCCTCCATAACATGTTTGGCGATATTCAAAAATCTCGATAGCGTCCTCTGTGGCTCGGAGAGGATGTCTTTGNAGCCTCCATAACATGTTTGGCGATATTCAAAAATCTCGATAGCGTCCTCTGTGGCTCGGAGAGGATGTCTTTGTCACGTTGCACAGAGTCTGTTATTCCCTGAAGTAGTATAAGAAGAGGGAGCAGGAAAAGCAGAACAGGCAGCCGGACTGTTAAGGCATGGGGCCCTCCAAGCACACTGGTGGGGCCATATAGAATACAAGAAAAGCCTAGTAAGGTTCATTCCTTCTTTAAAGTTTTATATAGTTTGAAGATGTATTCTAACTATTTTTATTATTTAGACAGGCTGTGAAAATTGGACGAGAACCCTCCGCCGCTGATGTACATGTGTGAACCCACATGAGCTAAACTAGTTTAATGTTAATACATGCTTGCTCTAACTGAATACAACTACTTTTTTTGGCAGAAGAGATTCCAGCAGCTAAAGGAGTGTCGATCCCAGGCATCGGGATGTTTTATGATCCGCGAGCGTGATCCTTCCACGTACGACCTGGGGGGGAGGCTATTAGAGGGAAGAAGAAGGGTTGAGTCTACAGGCTCAGGTCATAGGGGTTTGCCTACGACGTTCACCCTCCACCAGTGCATCTACAGCTTCTACCTCTACCGTACAGGATGAGGAGATCTCCAAGCGTGTTGTTGGATTCTCTATCGAGATGGAGGTCAGCTTCACTCAGATGAGGTCGGAGCTGGAGGCCAACATAGAGGCCAAGCTCAAGGTCGAGTTAGATTCCTTTCGACAAGTGATGAGGGAGTGTGGCAATGCAGCGACAACATTGGGGGATGAGGAAGGGCAGAGGATGATGAGGATGAAGATGAGGTTG
>JXCR01081590.1:178903-210006 GCA_002079205.1 Phalaenopsis hybrid cultivar
AAGTGCTTACATGCTTTTTACATTCTATAATTGTGTTATCTCATATGCTTAATGTAATGTATATAGACTCGTNTTGATCCTATAGGTTTCCGACGGCTTACCGTCAATTTTGTGACAACCTTTAACATATTCGTAGGCAAAACCAACAGCTAACCGATGTAGTTATTTACTGATGAGTAACCGACGACTTAAGTGCGTCATACGAAAACGACACAACCCTAAACTGTTAATCCGTCGATTACTAAAACCAACGCATTGAATTTTCTCAAAAAAAAAAAAACTACAACATTAATTNGTGATCCTATAGGTTTCCGACGGCTTACCGTCAATTTTGCGACAACCTTTAACATATTCGTAGACAAAACCAACAGCTAACCGATGTAGTTATTTACTGATGAGTAACCGACGACTTAAGTGCATCATACGAAAACGACACTTTTCTGACTGTTAATCCGTCGATTACTAAAACCAACGCATTGAATTTTCTCAAAAAAAAAAAAACTACAACATTAATTTATCGGTTATGCGTTGGTAATTTTTTTACTCAGGATAGCAGAAGATAACGGAGGATGAGGAGCAAGATCAAGCCACTGCAATGATACGAGAGCAAAAGGAGGATGCTATCACCGGAAGAGGGGTAAGAATCGAAGAGATCTTAGAGAGGGTGTCTGGAAGAAGCTGCGAATAAAAATAACACTACCTAAACAAAAAAAAACTAATCAGTAACAATATTTTTTTCCATTTTTTTCCCCATTGTGCTTCAATAAGAGCTATTTACAAAATATAAGTGATAGGATGCCACAACCAATCTATTAATCAATTATACTAACAAACATAATACAATATATTAAGCAATATTACAGTCTCCTATCATAAAACCAATTATCTAACAATCATATTAAAACAAAAAAAAAAACATAATATAAAATTGTAAAATCAATTTTATTTGTGTTATCTCCCAGTTATTTCAAGCTCAAATTGTGTTTTAAACTCATTTTTCATTGATCTTCCTGCACAATCTTCAGCAGTCCTCCATTTCTTTTTTCTCCATGACGCTAATACACACAAGTTCCTCCATTTTTTCCCCCCGTCCATCACTATTCGTAGATGCACGCAATCTATAGAAAGTAGTTTTCAACGGTTTACCAGCTGGAGGAGAAATTGTATTATTTATCACTATTTTATGGAGAAGAAATAGAGTTGTAATTATTCTATGTAGAATGTACAAATGAGTCACAAGGATGACTAATTAGTTGAACTCGTCTCACTGAACAAAATGTTAGAATGAAAAGNTAATCTATAGAAAGTAGTTTTCAACGGTTTACCAGCTGGAGGAGAAATTGTATTATTTATCATTATTTTATGGAGAAGAAATAGAGTTGTAATTATTCTATGTAGAATGTATAAATGAGTCACAAGGATGACTAATTAGTTGAACTCGTCTCACTGAACAAAATGTTAGAATGAAAAGAAAAAACAACCAGAAAGCGACACACTATAGGCCTCAATAAGTCCGCACGACACCAAAACATCAAGGTCTAAAATACATGAAAATAGTCAGAGGAAAAAGTTACATCCTAACAAACAATCCCCTCCATGAAAATAACTAAAATTAAATTAAGACCAATTCAAAAGATACAATTTCAAATTGAGGTTTTTATAACTTGTTGTAGCCTTGTTTAAAAAAGCTCTCTTTTTCTTCACGTTGAATGCTTCTACCATTGCTACCTTTTTTTTGTTTACCTCTCCTTCTTGTATAAAAGGCAGTCGAAGCTCTTCCCAATTCATCATCCCCTCTCCTATCCTTCAATCCATCGTCTCATGGGCTGTTCCTTCTCATCAGTCCCCGCCGCCGTCGACGACGGCAACAGGCATATCTCGTCGAAGGCAATGGTAGTGGCAGTTGATGGTTCTCTGCTTATGTACAGCGGGGGCATTCGAGCCTCTGAGGTGATCATAGTTGTTGGGCAAGTCTACGCGCTCTGCAACTCAGACAAGCTGTCTTTTGATGCTTATCCCCCTAGGATGGCATCCAATGAGGTGCTGGTGTCGGGACAAATATACTTTCTTCTTCCAGTCGCGGAGCTAAATCAACGATTGAGCGCTGCTAATGTTGCAACTCTAGCAGTTCGGGCAAGTGAGGCTATGAATCGGGCAGCAGAGAAGCAGAGGAGGAGAAGGATATGGATGGCGCCAGTGGCAGTGGATTTTGATGTTGAGGTTGTGAAGACGACGGAGATGAGGGAGATGCAGAAGAAGAAGAAGAAGGGAAAGGTGGAGGTTGGGTCTAGACGGCTGAAGAGAGTACTAGCAACAATTGAAGAGGTTGATGAAGTCTAAGTTTGGGCGTGTTTGGAGCGTTTGTATTTATTTAGAGAAGTCTTTTATCTGAAAATGTGAATCGCAGGGTTCTCGTTTAATGTAAAAAATAAACTATATTTTCGGATAAATTGCTCAAACGCAGTTTTCAAACGGTGAGGTAACATTTTTAAAACGTCGCCGCAGCGGATAAACTGCCCCCAAATGGAGTCTAAATTGTTNTAAAAAACAAACTATATTTTCGGATAAATTGCTCAAACGCAGTTTCCAAACGGTGAGGTAACATTTTTAAAACGTCGCCGCAGCGGATAAACTGCCCCCAAATGGAGTCTAAATTGTTNCGCGGAGCTAAATCAACGATTGAGCGCTGCTAATGTTGCAACTCTAGCAGTTCGGGCAAGTGAGGCTATGAATCGGGCGGCAGAGAAGCAGAGGAGGAGAAGGATATGGATGGCGCCAGTGGCAGTGGATTTTGATGTTGAGGTTGTGAAGACGACGGAGATGAGGGAGATGCAGAAGAAGAAGAAGAAGAAGGGAAAGGTGGAGGTTGGGTCTAGGCGGCTGAAGAGAGTACTAGCAACAATTGAAGAGGTTGATGAAGTCTAAGTTTGGGCGTGTTTGGAGCGTTTGTATTTATTTAGAGAAGTCTTTTATCTGAAAATGTGAATCGCAGGGTTCTTAAAAAACAAACTATATTTTCGGATAAATTGCTCAAACGCAGTTTCCAAACGGTGAGGTAACATTTTTAAAACGTCGCCGCAGCGGATAAACTGCCCCCAAATGGAGTCTAAATTGTTGTATTGGACCCATTCTAAGCCCGGACTGAGTTTGTAAATGTTGTTATTCACGATTTTGTTGAAATATGGAAGTTGTAAAGTTAAAATAAAGTTTAATTGATAATTTATGCTAGGGATCAATTAGGAATCCAAGGCAATGATACTCGATTAATTAAAATTATATTAATAATTTACAATGATAAAATAATATATATTCATTTTTTTCTTAATATTTTAAGGGGTCATCATAATATATCCATATATATTNGATTAGGAATCCAAGGCAATGATACTCGATTAAGTAAAATTATATTAATAATTTATAATGATAAAATAATATATATTCATTTTTTTCTTAATATTTTAAGGGGTCATCATAATATATCCATATATATTATATATAAAACGAGGGTGCTCTTAAGAAAAAAAAAATAGTCATCACCACTATGATTTGGTTGGCACGGTAAGCTACTCTAGGTCTTAAATAAATGTGGATGTATTTATTAGATATTGGTAAAGCTTTCTAATTGATTTAACAAGATAGTCCCCAACTTTAATAGGGTGAAGGTTTTCAACTCTCAGTTCTTAATATTGCTACACGGGTAATTCATAGCCATGTATTTTATCAACTCTTTCTAATAGTGTGATCATTGGCACCAAAGTTCTTGACATCACCTACGCCAACTGTTCACCAGTTTAATAGGTTAAAATTTAATCTCTAGCCTTGTTTACCTTGATCCCTGACTTTGGAGCTGTCTCCTCGGCCTTAGAGGCTTTTCATTCANATAGTCATCACCACTATGATTTGGTTGGCACGGTAAGCTACTCTAGGTCTTATATAAATGTGGATGTATTTATTAGATATTGGTAAAGCTTTCTAATTGATTTATCAAGATAGTCCCCAACTTTAATAGGGTGAAGGTTTTCAACTCTCAGTTCTTAATATTGCTACACTAGCCATGTATTTTATCAACTCTTTCTAATAGTGTGATCATTGGCACAAAGTTCTTGACATCACCTACGCCAACTGTTCACCAGTTTAATAGGTTAAAATCTAATCTCTAGCCTTGTTTACCTTGATCCCTGACTTTGGAGCTGTCTCCTCGGCCTTAGAGGCTTTTCATTCATCACTCAACCATGTTGGGATATGGTCTATTGCCCTAATTAACTTTGCCACATTTGTCAGCTTATTTGTGCTTATGAGGCCTTCCAACTCCTAAAAAGAGTTATGTTATGCTTCTCTTTTTTTCAATCTATGAACGCCTGAAGCCAGTGGTGTAGGTTTCCCCATTATTCTCGACTCTAGTCATGTTCTCTTTAGGTCGTCCACCATTCTCCTGTTGCTTCTCCATCTATTGCTCATTCTTCAACATTTCCCAATGGATTTTTTGTTGGTCCTCTCTATACTCAACCTTTGAATTTTGTGGAAGCCATGAGATGTGATGTTTATAAAACCTTTTTCTTTGTCAATCAATAGGCCCTTCAAATATCTTCATATTAATGTAATCATGATATTCTGACCTCAGATTATTTAATTGCAAGGTTACTAATTCCATTAAAACTTCTCTTGGGTGGCGAAGCTCATGACCATTAGACCCTCCCTTCAATCTACCATGGCCACCTTGCAAGAAAAATCAATTTGTTAGTGGATGCTTTATTTGTTATTAGCCTAAAACACATTCTCATTATGTTTGATCAGATTGAGGATTACAGAGCTTCATTTCAAAGCTATTTTAGTTGAAGGGGCATTAATGAGGTTCACTAAATGTCCATTAGCTTTGCCTTTGCTAATGAATCTCCCATATACCTATGTGGATTGCTTTTTCACATTTAGAGCTCATATTTTTGATAAATTCATCATTTTTACTTTGGGTTCCTTATTTAGCAATTTTTTATGGCTTTGGCTTTTACATACTACTTCTACTTGTAGATAATCAATTTATAAATTCCTTATAGAAATTAATTTTAAAACTTCTCTGATATTGTTTGGGTTAGGTCTCACGATAAAAAAATTTAGAAAATTTTATCTTTTAAGGAAAAGTGATATACTAATCTCATTGTCAAACAATTGGGCATGACATTCTAGTTTTTTAGAAAATATTTCCAATAAGTGATTGTTTATTAACATCTAAATATTATGGTTCCTTATGATTCCTATTTATTTTAGATTGATGCCACTTTGCAAGTTAATCTAACATCGAGGAACTTATTCCCTCCTCCACATTAATTGCTAATATTTCTTCATTTCACAAAGATGATGAACTTGTTTCTCAAGTTGATTGATCCAATTGCTTCAATCATAAATTTTAATCAATAGGACCATTTCATCTTTTGGACCAACCTAATGATGTTATCTCAATCATTTTTGAATCTCTATAATAGTATGTTATGATGCATTCTTAAGTTGCTTTGAATCCTCGTAATGTTGACTTGTGTTGGTCGGTTGTAAGATGTCACTATCACTTGTTAGTGTGAACAAGGTAAGACATTATAATTGTATAGCATGAAATCAATAGTACAATAATGATTGAAGTGCTTGCATGCTTTTTACATTCTATAATTGTGTTATCTAATATGCTTAATGTAATGTATATAGACTCATAATCTTTGCAGACATAAAATGATAGAATTAGAATAAAATTGTATATGAAAATTCACCCCCCCCCCGGCANACAATCAGTTATGCATCAATGAACTTTTATTTTGGATTGCCCTACATTGAACGAAGATAAATAAAACTCGATAAGATTTTAATCTTTGACTATAACTCACGAATGGATACACTAAATTGTCAATGTATAGCAATTTAAGCCCAACACTCAAACATTTAGGAGAAAAAAGATTCTAGATTACGAAAAATAATGCATACTATTAAAAAGGTTTTGAGGTAATCACAACATCGAAATTTTAAATGCCTACAATTTTGGTTTATATTAATACAAAATGTTTGCCATTATAAAATTGAACAAATTCGAATTAACCAAAACTTTATTAAGTGAATGTAACCTAGTGGAAAAAAATAATCATAAGAATTAATCAAAGTAAATATAAGCCAAATACAAATAGATCTAAGCCCAAAATGCAAATTTAGTGCAAGTGAGATGGATTTCAAACATTTTTTAAATTATTCATGCAAGAAATTATACAACCTACCAAAAAACTTCAAATCCACGTAGCATAAAATTTAATGAATGAAGTCCCAAATCAATACTTCTAAATTAGCGAATCATATTTGCATTTGATTCTACAAAGAAATTGGAATAAATTTATCATTTGGATGAGTTTTAGAAGTGCTAGTGCAAAGGGAACTGCATCAGTCTAGAGAGTAATGAAGCGAACAAGAAAGAAATAATGAGGGCTTTGGGCATTGTTGGAGCCAACTTTTGATCTCAGGTGAGTAGGGTGTCCACTTGACTGGCTCGGAATAAGTCATTACTCACCCGTAGCATCTGATAGCTTGACACGCTTCCAAGATCTCTGTCTGGATGATTCGACCTCAACCGGGAAATTCCGTCGTTAAGCAAGCTTGCTAAGGACATTAAACAAGTTTAATTTCTATTATGGTGTCTAGAGGTCTCTTTGTGTCCATTTGGAGCCTCCCCGGGGTCAAAGGAAGTCGCGGAGCCTCCCCGGGGTCAAAGGAAGTCGCGGAGCCTTCCTACGCACGCTAAGAGAAAATTAGGATCTGAAACGCCTTACCTGAGCCGTAATTCAAAGTGCCCATTGGTAGCAGATTCATCGATCAATGGACGAGAAAAATACTCCTTTTTAAGGTTATGGGATCATAATTTAGCCTCCCATAGTTTTTGGATCGAGAAAATTATTCGTCGAACGCTCCTGGTGAAAACAACATTTTCGGGGCTAGACCAGTGACTAGGCGCCATCCCCAGACGCCAAGGCACCCAAAATAACCCCATGAAGCCTCCAAACCAAGCCAATGGAAAGATGGCACCTAGTTCCCATACTGGGCACCTAGGAGCTCCAAAAAAACACCTCAAAATAGTTGGTTTCCCGAGAGGCGGGAAAGTAGGCGGCACCCCTTTGGAACCAAAGCGCAAGAACCCTAGCGTTGGGGCGCCAAACTAGGCTTCTAGGCGTCAAGACCGCGGTGCCTAGGCACCAGTTCAGTTCCAGATTGCGAAAAAAACTCATTTCCACCCCTCACCCTCACCTCAAGAATTGAAATTACAGGAATTTCTTGGTTATGGGTGGATTTGCTTAGAGAGAAGATGAAGGAGTTAATTTTACCTCTTTTAAAGGCTCCTAAGGTGAGGTGGCAAAGCCTTTTTTTGGCAAACTNGCTCATTTTTACGTTGGTTTGAGCCCCCCCTTACCCTCACCTCAAGAATTGAAATTACAGGGATTTCTTGGTTATGGGTGGATTTGCTTAGAGAGGAGATGAAGGAGTTAATTTTACCTCTTTTAAAGGCTCCTAAGGTGAGGTGGCAAAGCCTTTTTTTGGCAAACTTAGGGAGGTTGTGAAAGGATTGAAGAAGGGCTGGTTTTAGCTTCCTTCTTCTCCTCATTTTCAAGGGTCTTCGTCTCATTTCAATTTTTGGGGAGTTGGTGAGGTAAGAGCTAAAAGCACTTGAGAGCTTCATCTTCCCCTTGAAGAGTCTCTTGGATGGAGCAAGAGAGGAAGACTCTTCAACTTCATCAAGGAGAGAAAGCCAAGAGAGCTCATCTTATAATTGGTAATTCAAAGTTAAGTTCTTGATTGTATCGTTCTGCTGAGTGGATTCTAGTCTATCACTTCCAGATTACCCATTGTGTCCTCTCTATAGGACCAACCAGGGACTCAGGTTCTGAACTAAGACCAAAATGATAATGGTTCTAGCTCGTCACTTTAGAACCATCAATTAAATGTCCATCAAAACTTATCTCTCTATCTATTTGCACTCTCCCTCGAACGTGGCATCCCCTCCATCCAAGGTTTAGTGTGGTACTCACTAATTTGTGAAATCATAGTCATTCCGGGTCATTGTGTTTTGGAACAGATTTTAACATTACAAGTGATCAGTTTTTTAAATAAATTATGAACCAGCGAAAATACCATCACAATTTTGGAATAAAAGAATTCTTCAAACCATTCTAATCTCACACATAATTAAATAACATCACAAGAAGAAAGAGTAAAGAAAACTACTCACTAAGCATGGAGAAAACACAACAGAAAACTTAGTATAAATCGAAGTAAATTCACTAGAAAAGTATTTACAACAATTATAAGATAACGAAGAACGTAATATTTAGTTTTTCTATGAAAGAAAGATGAAAATCTCTCCAACAAAGTCTCTTGCTGATCCACGTAAGGTTCCTACAATTCCTTTCAAATATCTCTTAAAATCTCTTGTCAATCTCTCCAGAAAATGTAGAAATTTACATCTTCTATCCTATCTATGACCTCTGGACGTTCTTGGAAGTTCCAAGAGTTTGAAATGCTAAAAGATGTCTTCCTAAGTGCCAAAAGGTGCTTAAAACTCCTTGGGGAACCCATCCATAACTGTTTCTGGTGCCTAGGCGTCATTTTCTGGGCGAGACTGGCAGTGTTTCTGGCGTCGTTTATGGCGCATAGGCGCCACCATGGTGATAGTATGCCTGTTTTGCACTGTTTCGCCTCGTTTTAGCACTAAACCGCTCCAAGTGTTATACATACAAGATAAATATGAAAATAATTTTTCTTTAAAGTATAATTTCATTCAAAAATATATGATAAATGTAAAAGTGATTGAACATAGAAAGACATTTCAAAATGTGTCAGGTCAAAATGTTTTTCCTTGCTCAATTTGACTCCAAATTGCACTATTTTTGTTCTATTTTCTCCAGAATATCAACTCTTGTAGTTGAAACAAAAAACATGGAAAATACTTTTCTTAAAAATGCAATATCATTAAAAAAGAGCATCAAATGTATATAAAAAATAGGTAATTTTCNTGTTCCAAGAGTTTGAAATGCTAAAAGATGTCTTCCTAAGTGCCAAAAGGTGTTTAAAACTCCTTGGGGAACCCATCCATAACTGTTTCTGGCGCCTAGGCGTCGTTTTCTGGGCCAGACTGTCACTGTTTCTGGCGTCATTTATGGCGCATAGGCGCCACCATGGTGATAGTATGCCCGTTTTGCACCGTTTCGCCTCGTTTTAGCACTGAACCGCTCCAAGTGTTATACCTACAAGATAAATATGAAAATAATTTTTCTTTAAAGTATAATTTCATTCAAAAATATATGATAAATGTAAAAGTGATTGAACATAGAAAGACATATCAAAATGTGTCAGGTCAGAATGTTCTTTCTTGCTCAATTTGACTCCAAATTGCACTATTTTTGTTCCATTTTCTCCAGAACACAAACTCTTGTAGTTGAAACAAAAAACATGCAAAATACTTTTCTTAAAAATGCAATATCATTAAAAAAGAGCATCAAATGTATATAAAAAATAGGTAATTTTCAGACATGTTAGTCGTCCACTCTGGCCGATCAAAAAAAAAGGAAGGAAAAAGAGCTTGTAAATATACTTTATTATTGATCAAGGACTTGAACTTTTAAAATTAACAATCGGCCAGCGTGAAAATATACGCTTCTTGAACTTCTAGATTTAGCCTTGGGGGTGACTGAAACGAACACCAGCGACAAGAACCATAACATTTCATAAGGGTCCCCTCAGGTGTGAGTACCTACGGGGGCTACAATCTAATCGAACAGGTTGAATGAGGGATCCCCACCGACCAACTATGGTGGCAAACTCACAAGATGAACACACCGTAAAACGAATCGTAAGCAAAATGAGTTGCAATAAGCAAAAAAACTAACGAGTTTTTTTTTTCATCGACTAAAATGAGTTACAAATGTATTTTCTTTTGATTATGAGAAAATTACATATCATCCTTGAGCCAAGTCCTAGCAGGTGGTNAGGAAGGAAAAAGAGCTTGTAAATATACTTTATTATTGATTAAGGACTTGAACTTTTAAAATTAACAATCGGCCAGCGTGAAAATATACGCTTCTTGAACTTCTAGATTTAGCCTTAGGGGTGACTGAAACGAACACCAGCGACAAGAACCATAACATTTTATAAGGGTCCCCTCAGGTGTGAGTACCTACGGGGGCTACAATCTAATCGAACAGGTTGAATGAGGGATCCCCACCGACCAACTATGGTGGCAAACTCACAAGATGAACACACACGTAAAATGAATCGTAAGCAAAATGAGTTGCAATAAGCAAAAAGACTAACGAGTTTTTTTTTTTCATCGACTAAAATAAGTTACAAATGTATTTTCTTTTGATTATGAGAAAATTACATATCATCCTTGAGCCAAGTCCTAGCAGGTGGTCAATTTTTCTTTGCTGCCAATAGTTTTCGCCTCTTCGGGGGCCCTTCGGACTTGTCTGGAATCAAAGCAGAGAACTCATCTGGGTTGGAGAACTTGGCATAGAGAAAGAGATCAAAAATGCGTAAAGGATAAAAAGTGCTCTCTCACCTTATTTATAGAGCAGACGCATAAAACGGGGCATCGTGCAATGATAAGTGTCACATCAAATGTCCTTTGACGTTTAATTAAATATCATTTATTACAAAAGACATTATTACAGATCTTGAATGAAGTGTTTACAAACGAGTCTTCCAAGGTCTCAGTCAGNTATTACAAAAGACATTATTACAGATCTTGAATGAAGTGTTTACAAACGAGTCTTCCAAGGTCTCAGTCAGGACATACCCCTTCTGAGTCAACCTTCGAACGACCAACTCTCCACCTACCTGAGTTGATCTACGCACAGTCAACATCGAGCTGGAACTTATTCAGGACAGTCAACTCAAAGTGCTTCAAGCTTGAACAACACCTTTGCCAACTCACTTTTTNGACGACCAACTCTCCACCTACCTGAGTTGATCTACGCACAGTCAACATCGCGCTGGAACTTATTCAGGACAGTCAACTCAAAGTGCTTCAAGCTTGAACAACACCTTTGCCAACTCACTTTTTGAAGCAGTGACTTTCGTTTGCAGGGTGGCCACCTCTAAATCTGTGGTCGTCAAAAGGGCCGACAATTCTCGCATTAGGTCCTCAGTAGAACCTCCAACAGCTCCCGTCGAAGGTCTGCCGAAGCTTTTTTACCGCTCTGCATTCTGGGAGGAAGCTACTGCCAGACATACTGCTCCTGTCGGGGGCCACCAGAATCGCCAAGCGAGGTCGACAGAGTGGGACCGACTGTGAGCAAGAGATTGAACGATTAATGCCCTCGACTGCAACAACAATAGCAGATTCGACAGCATCTTTCAATGGCCCATTGTCATCGCGATCATTCGACCCAACTGTTTCATCTACAATGACATGATGTGAACCAATCCCTAAAAACGAGCAACAATGAAAGTAATTCTTACATACTCAAAAATCGATCCATTGAAGAAAGTTTCATTACAATCGCGTCNCTCACTTTTTGAAGCAGTGACTTTCGTTTGCAGGGTGGCCACCTCTAAATCTGTGGTCGTCAAAAGGGCCGACAATTCTCGCATTAGGTCCTCAGTAGAACCTCCAACAGCTCCCGTCGAAGGTCTGTCGGAGCTCTTTTATCGCTCTGCATTATGGGAGGAAGCTACTGCCAGACATACTGCTCCTGTCGGGGGCCACCAGAATCGCCGAGCGAGGTCGACAGAGTGGGACCGACTGTGAGCAAGAGATTGAACGATTAATGCCCTCTAGCCTCATACTATGAAGGGAGAGGGGTGATCGTGCTTTGTAGCTCAGCTGCAACAGCAAGAGCAGATTCAACAACATCTTTCAATGACCCATCGTCATCGCGATCATTCGACCCGACCGTTTCATCTACAATGACATGATGTGAACCAATCCCTAAAAATGAGCAACAATGAAAGTAATTCTTACATACTCAAAAATCGATCCATTGAAGAAAGTTTCATTACAATCGCATCTCCCCCTCACGACATGGTAGCTTCAATTTTCTGTGGTGGCAACGGAAAACGGTCGGTGGCTGTCATAGGCCCCTCTCCAATGACCTCAAAGCCCTCGGCAATCGGACTCTGGGGGACCTCAGCAATCACATCTGCATTAACCCCAGGAGTCAAGCCTCACTGACAAGGTTTTTTCGGNGTCTCCCCCTCACGACATGGTAGCTTCAATTTTCTGTGGTGGCAACGGAAAACGATCGGTGGCTGTCATAGGCCCCTCTCCAATGACCTCAAAGCCCTCGGCAATCGAACTCTGGGGGACCTCAGCAATCACATCTGCATTAACCCCAGGAGTCAAGCCTCACTGACAAGGTTTTTTCGGCATCTGCGCCTCAAAAGCCTCAAACGTGTCAGCTTGATCGGCCAACGCAGGTTTGGGTCGCAACTGTTTCTCTTCCCTTGTGACATTTTTCTTCTTTATAGAGGCAGGGATTCGATAGTCTGCCATGGCTAGAAGTTTAGGGTCCACCTCGCTTTGGCTCGTACCGTCGACCATACCTTAGTTATCTATGAAAATTGGTAGCAAGGGATGTAAATGCCAACCCCATTGTCATATTTATAGGGCTCACTGGGCACGGAATCCCAAGGGAAGTCGATTANGTTCAGGGTCCACCTCGCTTTGGCTCGTACCGTCGACCATACCTTATTTATCTATGGAAAATTGGTAGCAAAGGATGTAAATGCCAACCCCATTGTCATATTTATAGGGCTCACTGGGCACGGAATCCCAAGGGAAGTCGATTATCAAATCAATTTTCTCAATTTTGGTGTTGCTGATTGTTTAACAGTCTCTCTGTCCTTATGCAAATGTCACTATCAAGGAGTAGAAAAACTCAGGGAGCAGATAAGTTACGCCAAAACTGCTAGCATGAATCTCAAAGCAATCAAACAACCAAGGATGATATTTGGATGATCAAAGCGACATGCTGAAGAAGCATGGTCTGAACCAGTTATTCAACTACCAACCGCTCAATCAAGTCGGTAGACCCACGCTATCAAGGGATTCAACCACTCTAAAAGATGAGAAAACTTTGAAACCACCACTATTTAAACCCTACCATGGAGTTAGAAATAAAATGGTAAAAATAATAGTAAAGAGAAAAATAACGTATTAAAGCACTAAAATGAGTCATAAATAGAGGAATTATAAATTTAATCTCATTTCTTAAATTTTCACATTACATAAATAAACTAAATTACTANTGATTATCAAATCAATTTTCTCAATTTTGGTGTTTCTGATTGTTTAACAGTCTCTCTGTCCTTATGCAAATGTCGCTATCAAGGAGTAGAAAAACTCAGGGAACAGATAAGTTACGCCAAAACTGCTAGCACGAATCTCAAAGCAATCAAACAACCAAGGATGATATTCGGATGATCAAAGCGACATGCTGAAGAAGCATGGTCTGAACCAGTTATTCAACTACCAACCGCTCAATCAAGTCGGTAGACCCACGCTATCAAGGGATTCAACCACTCTAAAAGATGAGAAAACTTTGAAACCACCACTATTTAAACCCTACCATGGAGTTAGAAATAAAATGGTATTGAAATTTAGATGCTTTATGCATAAAAATAATAGTAAAGAGAAAAATAACGTATTAAAGCACTAAAATGAGCCATAAATAGAGGAATTATAAATTTAATCTCATTTCTTAAATTTTCACATTACATAAATAAACTAAATCACTACTTTCCTTTTCTTCTCTCGTTTAAAATTGTCAATTTAAACTCTTCTCATCATTCATAACATTAATTTTAGATATTTAAGTATTGAAATTCATATTTTATGGAAATGACAATTTTGTTTTAAAATTGACTTATTTGGATTCATCCAAACTGTAATCATGTCGAACATTTGAGTGATTACAACATGAAAAATAATATAAGTGAAGTGAAGAATAAAGTAATAACAAGATAAAGGAGAAAGATGAAAGCAGAGGGAGAATATAGTAGCTAAAACAATGAGGTTCCATAAAAGCATGGGGTAAATGAGCACTTTTGTTGTGGTGAGAGGTTTTAAGGCCCTTACACTTCTTCCCAAACTTATTTTGATGAAAAAAGATGAGAGTTGTTCCATAAAAAAATACCATTGAGGATATTTTGAGAATAATAAATCCATTCTCATTTTAAACTATCTCAACCAAATTTGTGTTGGATATGGGGCTTGTTCCTTCTTCCCCTATCTGCATCGCGCCTCATGCATCTCGCGCTCCTCTCCGCGTCGGGCCTCACGCGGTGCTCCTCTCCTCTCCGCGCCTCACGTGGCGCTCCTCTCCGAGCACGCCTCTCGCCGACCGTGTTCCGCTCCGCGTCGCACGCGGAACCAGGCGAAGCTTCCCACCTACCTGGTTGCCGAGACAAGATTTTATGCTTCTTATAAATAGGCAGAATTTAGACCCATGAGGATCCCAAAAACCACCTCTTTTCTGTAGCAAATTAAGTTCTTTAGTTTTTTCTTCTTTCACCTGGAGGTAGAGAGAGAGGAGAGAAAGGAGGAAAGAAGAGGTAGAGAGAGAGAGAGAAATATAGATTTCTTGTAAACGTCGAAATATTCGATGGTGTAATCCCTCGAAGTAATAAAATCATTTGTAGCTCCGTGGAAGTAAACAAATTGTCGAACCACGTAAATCTGTGTCTATTATTTTGTGTGAATTTTTTGTTCCATTTTTGGTTTTATTGTCGTTATTTTTCATAACAATTTGTATCAAAGCTGTGGTTTCAGATCTAAGGAAGAATGGTGACCGGAGACGAAGTGAAGTTTTCAGGGATCTAGAAGTTCGATGGCACGAATTTTGGCTGCTGGAGGATACAAATAGAGGACTATCTCTATGGGAAGAAACTTCATCTTCTATTACTGGGAAAGCGACGGGAGAAGATGAAAGAGGCTGATTAAAATCTGTTTGATCGACAGTTTCTGGTGGTTATTCGATTAAACCTATCAAGATTCGTTGTCCACAACGTCATAAAAGAGAAAATAACATCAGATCTTATGAAGACCCTATCAGGTATGTATGAAAAGTCATCGACGAATAACACGGTGCACTTGATGAAAAAGTTATTCAACCTGAAGATAACTGAATGTGTGTCTGTTGTTCAACATCTGAATGATTTTAATACCAACATAAATTAATTGTCGTCTGTTAAAATTAATTTTGACAATGAGATATATGCGCTAATATTGTTGACTTCATTGTCAAATAGTTGGAAAGTCATGAGAATAGCAGTTAGCAACTCTGCAGATAAAACTAAGCTGAAATACGATGATATTCGTGATTTGATTCCGGGCAGATGCGGTCAGCACTGCAGTTTACTTGATCAACAGAGGGTCATCCGTCCCATTAGACTGTAAATTACCTAAGGAGGTATGGAGCAGCAAAGAGGTCAAATTTTCTAATCTTAAGACTTGGTTATCTTTCTTATGTTCTAATCAATCTTGATGCATGTAGCAAGTTTGAGGCTAAGTCAAAGAAATGTTATTTAATTGGCTATGAAGATGAAGCATTTGGCTATCGTTTATGGGATGATCAAAGATCGGAAGATTATCAGAAGTAGAAATGTGAAATTTAATGAGAAAATGATGTACAAGGACAAGGCTAGTACAAATTTTCAAGTAGCTCCTCAGGAATCAGAGTTCGTTAGATTTGACGATTTACCATGAGTTACAGAGCAGAGCACATAAGAGAATGAGGAGGAGAATGGATCTGGGGCACCCATTCCTACTATTCCGTAGTTAGATTCAAAGTCATTCACTACTTAAGCCGCCACTCGTAGGTCAGTCAAGAGCAGGCGTTCACCGCAGCGTTACTCATCAACTTTGAACTACATTTTGCTGACAGACAATGGGGAACTACAGAGCTATGAAGAAACCTTGACAGATGAAAATTCAAGCAAGTGAGAGCTGACCATAAATAAAGAGATGGATTCTCTGCTGGGAAATCAGACATGAGAGTTGATAAAACTAACACCAGGAAAAAAGGCATTGCACAACAAGTGAGCGTACCGGGTGAAGACTGAGCTTGATGACAGTAAAAGGTACAAGATCAGACTTGTTGTAAGAGGCTTTCAACAGAAGCAAGGCATTGACTATTCTGAGATCTATTCTCCTGTAGTTAAGCTCACAACCATCAGAATGGTGCAGGCTATGATTGCTACCGAAAATCTATTTCTTGAGCAGTTAGACGTAAATATGGTTTTTCTTCATGGAGATCTTAAAGAAGACATCTATATGCACCAGCCTGAGGGGTTCGTGGTACAAGAAAAATAAGATTCAGTTTGCAAACTGAATAAGAGCTTATATGGCCTGAAGCAAGCTCTCAGATAGTGGTACATAAAAGTTTGATAAATTCATGCTCAATGCAGGGTATAGCATATTTCAGGAATATCATTGTTGTTATGTCAGGTATTTTGACAAATCTTATATCATCATTTTGTTGTATATGGATAATATGCTTATTGCACTAGCCAGCATTGATGAGATCAATACTCTGAAAAATCAGATGTCAGAGCACTTTGCAATGAAGGATTTGGGAGCGGCAAAGCAAATTCTTAGCATGAGAATTGTTAAAGGTCGAGTCAGAGGCACGTTGAGACTTTCACAGGCTGAATATGTGAAAAAAGTGTTTAGCAGGTTCAATATGGATAAGGCCAAGCCAGTTGGCACACCTTTAGGCAGTTACTTCAGACTCAGCAAAAATCAGTCTCCTAAGACAAAGGAGGAACAAGATTACACGAGCAAGGTTCCTTAAGCTTCAGCTATTAGCTCACTCATGTAAGTCATGGTCTGCACCAGACCGGATATTGTCCATGCTGTGGGAGTTGTGAGTAGATACATGATAATCCAGGGAATGAACATTGAGAAATTGTGAAGTGGATCCTGAGGTATCTAAGACGCTCTTCAGAAACCTATTTATGTTTCTCAGGAAAGAGCCTAGAGGTACAATGCTATGTTGATACAGATTTAGCTGGAGACATTGACATTAGGAAGAGTATTACATGTTATGTTTATACTCTTGGTGGTACTGCAGTGTCAAGGGGCTCAAATCTACATATTATAATTTCTCTGTCCACTATAGAAGCTGAGCATGTCGATGTGTCAGAGGCTGCTAAGGAGATGATATGGCTACAGAGTTTACTGGGAGAATTGGGTAAGGAGGCTCAGAAATGCACTCTCCACAATGATAGTCAGAGTGTCATAATCTTTGTCAGAAATCCAGTTTTTCAATTCAGGACCAAGAACATTCAGATCAAGTATCACTTCATTCGATCCTTGTTGGAGACGAACAATTGCTACTTAAGAAAATTTGTGGAAGCAAGAACCCTACTGATATATTGACTAAGGGAGTTACTATTGAGAAATTGAAATTGTGTTCAACTTTAGTTGGTCTTCTAGCTGAAGATAGATGTTTTGAGTTGCAAAGGGAGAGGATATCATGTTTAAGAAAAAGAGGTCGATACATCCAGCAAATGATGCAACTAGCAGGTGAAGCAGTCAGTGTCTCAGTCTTCAAGTGGGAGAATTGTTGGATAAGAAGTATGTTCCTTCTTCCCGTATCTGCACCGCGCCTCACGCGTCCCGCACTCCTCTCCGCGTCCCACTCTGCGTCGCAAGCGGAACTACGGGAAGCTTCCCGCGTGAAGCTTTCCGCCTCCCTGATTGCCGAAATAAGATTTTTTGCTTCTTATAAATAGGCAGAAATTAGATCCATAAGGATCATCCCAAAAATCACCTCATTTATGTAGCAAATTAAGTTCTTTGGTTTTTTCTTCTTTCACTTAGAGGTAGAGAAAGATAGGAGAGAAGAGAGAGAGAAAGAGAAATATAGATTTTTTGTAAACATCGAAACGCTCGACAGTGTAATTCATCGAAATAATAAAATACTCTGCAGCTCCGTGAACGTAGACAAATTGCTGAACCATATAAATCTGTGTATCTATTATTTTTGTGTGAATTTTTCTTTACATTTTTCGTTTTATTGTCGTTATTTTTTACAACAATTTGTCCCCTCAAATTTTTTTTTAAGGAATGCTTGTTGTGAGAGGGAAACGAAAGGTGATTTACATACAAACCACAAAATTTTCATGTATTTACAAATCTAACACCTAAACCTTTAACTTTCAAGAAATAAAAGAGGAAAAAAAAACCTTAATTTTACCTGATCTTAAACAAANGCTCCGACCCATCGGGACTTGTGCTAAGGCTTACAACAAATGGGAGACAATCAGCTCTACGGAGGGCGTTTGGTTACGCACAGGAAATCCTAACCTAAAGGCTAGCTCTAGAAAATTGACGATCCATCACGCAGGCACGTCGTCACGCCGACCAATGTTGGCTCACGCACTCCGTGTGGGCGATCGAACTCACTCGCCTAGACGCCACTAAACCTAGGGCTAGCTAGGAATTTAGGGGATCTCACCATCGTGAAGGTTGCAAGCGCGTTCTCTTTACTTGCTCCAAGCCGTCGACGTCCAGTCCGTGCTCCAGTGTATCCCACAATGAATCATGCAACGAGGGAAATAGGAGATATGAATCAGTGAGTGCAAAGTATCCAAAAATAATAATTTTGGCATATAAAAGTATAACCAAAATATACCTTCGAGGGGCGCTCGACGGCGGTGAAAGAGAGGAAGCTTTCCTCGCAAAGGAAAAGGTGCTTGCACCTCCTCGAACAGGGACTTTATTGGTTGCCCGGCGACGTCAAGGTGCTCTGGCGAATTATCCGGTCGTCGGGAATGTAAGATAGTGAGGTGGAGGACTTAGCTCGTCGGCGGTGCGCACCGGGAGCGAAAGAAGCGCGGAGGAGAGCCCGAAATATGNTAGCTCGCCGGCGGTGCGCACCGACGGTGAAAGAAGCGCGGAGGAGAGCCCGAAATATGTCATTTTCCTCGCTGATTTTCTCCGACGTAAATACGACGCCAGCGAGTGACAAGGACAGCAAGAAGAAAGAGATCCGGCGGAAGAGAAAAAAAAATAAATAATAAATAAATGAGAGGAGAGGAAAAAAAAATCCTTCTCCCTCGCTTTTGCTCCAAGAAGCACCTCCAAAGCTTCCAAAAAACTCTTCCCCAAATTCTTCCCTTCAAGTCATCATGATCTCCCGGAGAATAAGAAGAAGGTGAAGGAAAAAGCTGAAGATGAAGGAGGTGAAGAGAAACGTATTTTTTTTTTCCTTTTATTTTTAACCAGCAGAGAGAGAAAGGCTTTTTTGCAAAAAAAAACAAAAAAAAGAAGAGGGATGCGTTGGTTGATAAGAGAGAAAGAGAGAGAGAAGCATGAGGAGAGAGGGAGGAAGTTACGGCTCTTTTTTTTAAAAAAAGGAAAAAAAAAATTTTCTTATTTTTTTATTTTAATAATAATAGTAATAATAATAATATTATTATTTATATTATTATCTCTCCGCATCTTTTTGCACTTCATCGTAGCGAAATGAAATTCTCTCCTAGGTAAATTCGACGTTCCGGACGCAACCTCACTGTCTGTTTCATCGTCTGGGGTCGTTCGGATCACTTATTTTAGCAAACGGGACGAAAATAAAAATTTGAGCATTTTTTGCCCGCACGCGAATCTGTGGTCCAACGAGCGTCCTTCGTAGATAAAATCGACGTTTCGGACGCACTCATGTGGTCCATTTCGTCATCTGAGGTCATCTGGATAACTTCACCAACGAACGGGTCAATTTTAGCCAATTTCGTGCGCGACGCGATAACTAATTTTCGCCGATCATAGGTGGACGTCCTACACCTATGACATCCAAAAAAATTGATGTCAACATCGGTAGACCCACGCTATCGAGGGATTCAATCCTTCTAAAAGATAAGAAAACTTAGTAAACCAACACAATTTGAACCCAATCAAGGAGTTAGAAATCAAATGATATTGAAATTTAGATGCTTTATGCATAAAAATACTAGTAAAAAGAAAAATAAGGAATGAAAGCACTAAAATGAGCCATAAATAGACGAATTATAAATTTAATATCTTCTCTTAAATTTTGACATTACATACAGAAACTAAATCACTTCTTTCCTTTTATTCTCTCTTCTAAAATTGTCAATCTAAATTCTTCTCATCGTTCATAACATTAATTTTAGATATTTGAGTGTTGAAATTCTTATTTTATGGAAGCAAAAATCCTGTTTTAAAATTGAATTATTTGGATTCATCCAAACCATAATCATGTAGAGCATTTGAGTGATTATAATAATATAAGCTGAGTGAAGAATCAAGCAATAGGAAGATAGAGGAGAAAGATGAGAGCAGAGGAAGAATATAGTCACTAATGCAATGAGATTCCACGAGAGCATGGAGAAATGAGCACTTTTGTTGTGGTTACAGGTTTTAAGACCCTTACACTTCTTCCCAAACTTCTTTTTATGATAAAAGATGTTAGGTATGGCTCATATATCATAAATGACACAGATGTTGGAGCGGAGTGGAGCCCACAAGCAGAGTGGAGCAAAAGGATCTGTCCAATCAGAGAAGTTTCATTATGTGGGTTGGGCATGCGAGGACAACTCCCCGCGGTTTGGAACAAGAGTAATATAATTAATTACATATTGTACTATAGGGTTATATATATGTCATGTCAGTAACCCTAGGTGAGCTGAATCATGTATTATGCATTCTTTTCTGAATATTGAAAAGGAAGTCGTCGCTCTGCTCCCGAGGATGTAGGCATATTTGTCGAACCTTGTAAATCTCTATGTGTTCTTCTGGATTTGTGTAGATTCCTATTTTTCTTCGCCCTAGATTTCTCAACAAGTGGTATCAGAGCGAGGTTCAAGGGCATGGAAGAAAATTTCGGCAGCGCAGGAACAAAGAAGATTTTGGCCAAGGAATTCGGCGGGTAGGGCTTCAAAGGGTTAAGCAGAGGAATCACTCTTCGGCGGTTTGCGGCTTCTGCAGTGCCGAGGGGTCCGCGAGCAAAAGATTGGCGCGACGGTTTGCCTGTGCAGTTTGGCGAAGCAAAGGAGAGGCGTTTGCGAAGGAGATTTGCGGCATTTTCCAGATGAGGATCGCGACAGATTCGGCAAGCAGGAGAGTCGAGAGGACGAAGGATTCGCGCGACTAAGTGAACAAAGACCATTCGAGCGACAAGTTCGCGACCAGAGCAGGCGAGCAGTGGAGGAGCGGCGAAGGAAGGGCAGACGCAGAAAAGTAAAGTTGGAAAAGGAAATTCGACGCCAAGTTATTCCAGAGATATTTCAGGACACGGAAAAAGGGGGAATCTGTTGTTGCACTTGAAAAAGGAAAGTTGGAGGCTGCCCGATTGAAAGAAAATCAGTATTCACCCTTTTGTGAAATTTCAAGGACGTGGAATTACAAGCATAGATTCTTGAATTGCAAGAGTTTTTTCTGGAAGGCGGAGTTTTTCTGAGAAAGAAGAGGAGTTTTTTCTGGAAGACGAAGCTTTTCTGGAAGGAAAAAGAAGCTTTTTTGGAAAGGGAAGGCGCGGTTTTTCTGGAAGGAAAGCAGAAGAGGTGCTTTTCTGGAAAGCGGAGCTTTTTCAGAAAGAAAGCAGAGACAGAGCTTTTCTGAGAAGGAAAGCAGAGTTTTCTGAAAGAAAAAAAAACTTTTCTGGAAAGCAAAAACGGAGCTTTTCTGAGAAGGAAAACGGAGTTTTTCTTGGAAGTTAAGAAAAAGTATTTCTGGGAAAGTTTAATTAAGGAAAATTTAATCAAGTGAAAGTCCTTTTTCTTGGAAACTTAATTAAGAGAATTTTTTTTTTCTTAGAAACTTAATTAAGGGAAAGTTTTTTTTCTTGAAAACTTAATTAAAGGAAATTTTTTTTTCTTGAAAACTTAATTAAGGGAAATTCATTTTTTCTTGGAAACTTATTTAAGAGAAACTTAATTAAGAGATTATTTAAAAGGACCCAACCCACATTGGTGCATAAGAAACTACATAATATATTTTTCCTAAGGGGTTGGATATTCGCCAATGTGAAGATTTATTAGGTATATGCATTTCTCCTAAAGGGGCTGAATATTCGCCAAGGTAGAGATTTGTTAGGTATGGCTCATAATACGAGAATTTGGAGTCTCTTGGAATTGAAGAGTTGTCTCTTAGAATTCAGTAGGCTAGAAGGATCAGGGAGGGCGCAACGGAAGCGTGGTGGCCCAACCTACATTGGTGCATAAGAAATTTTATGATATATTTATCCTAAGTGGCTGGATATTCACCAAGTTGGTGATTGTTGGGTATATATATTTCTTCTAAAGTGGTTGGATATTCGTCAAGATGAAGATTTGTTAGGTATGATCATATACCATAAATGGGACAGATGTTGGAGAGGAGCGGAGCCCACGAGCGAAGTGGAGCGGAAAGATCTATTAAATCGAGGGAGTTTCATTATGTGGGCTGAGCGTGCGGGGGCAACATCCCGCGGTTTGGTACATGAGTAATTTAAGTAATTACATATTGTACTATAAGGTTATATATATATTCTATCTGTAACCTTAGGTGAGCTGAATCTTGTATTTTGTGCTCTTTTCTGAATATTAAAAAGAAAGTCGTCGATCTGCTCCCAAAGATGTAGGCATCTTTGTCAAACCTCATAAATCTCTGTGTGTTCTTCTGGATTTGTGTCGATTACTATTTTTCTTTCCCCTAAATTTCTAAACTAAAGATAGAGTTGGTAGACAAAAAAATACCATTGAGAATATTTTGAGAAGAATTAATCCATTCTCATTTTAAACTATCTTTTAACCAAATTTGTCCCCTCACAAATTTTTTTTTTTTTAAGGAATGCTTGTTTTGAGAGGGAAACGAAAGGTGATTTACATACATACCACAAAAATTTTATGTATTTACAAATCTAACACCTAAACCTTTTAACTTTCTAGATATAAAAGAGGCAAAAAAAAACCATAACTTTACCTTATCTTAAACAAAAAAGCTGCAAGAAATTGTGATTCTGTTCACAGCATCATCACCTCAAACTCTTGAAAACTAATCCGGCCATCTTCATCAAGATCAAAACTTTTAATCNCGGTACAGAAAAGTTTGATAAATTCATGCTCAATGCAGGGTATAGCATATTTCAGCAATATCATTGTTGTTATGTCAGGTATTTTGACAAATCTTATATCATCCTTTTGTTGTATATGGATAATATGCTTATTGCACTAGCCAGCATTGATGAGATCAATACTCTGAAAAATCAGATGTCATAGCACTTTGCAATGAAGGATTTGGGAGCGGCAAAACAAATCCTTAGCATGAGAATTGTTAGAGGCCGAGTCAGAGGCACGTTGAGACTTTCACAGGCTGAATATGTGAAAAAAGTGCTTAGCAGGTTTAATATGGATAAGGCCAAGCCAGTTGGCACACCTTTAGGCAGTTACTTCAGACTCAGCAAAAATCAGTCTCCTAAGACAAAGAAGGAACAAGATTACACGAGCAAGGTTCCTTAAGTTTCAGCTATTAGCTCACTCATGTAAGTCATGGTCTGCACCAGACCGGATATTGTCCATGCAGTGGGAGTTGTAAGTAGATACATGATAATCCAGGGAATGAACATTGGGAAACTGTGAAGTGGATCCTGAGGTATCTAAGACGCTCTTCAGAAACCTGTTTATGTTTCTCAGGAAAGAGCCTAGAGGTACAATGTTATGTTGATACAGATTTAGCTGGAGACATTGACATTAGGAAGAGTACTACATGTCATCTTTATACTCTTGGTGGTACTGCAGTGTCAAGGGGCTCAAATCTACATAATATAATTTATGTCCACTATAGAAGCTGAGTATGTCGTTGTGTCAGAGGCTGCTAAGAAGATGATATGGCTGCAGAGCTTACTGGGAGAATTGGGTAAGGAGGCTCAGAAATGCACTCTCCACAATGATAGTCAGAGTGTCATAGTCTTTGTCAGGAATCCAGTTTTTCAATTTAGGACCAAGAACATTCAGATCAAGTATCACTTCATTCGATCCTTGTTGGAGATGAACAATTGCTACTTAAGAAAATTTGTGGAAGCAAGAACCCTACTAATATATTGATTAAGGGAGTTACTATTGAGAAATTGAAATTGTGTTCGACTTTAATTGGTCTTCTAGCTGAAGATAGATGTTTTGAGTTGCAAAGGGAGAGGATATCATGTTTAAGAAAAAGAGGTCGATATAGCCAGCAGATGATGCAACTAGCAGGTGAAGCAGTCAGTGTCTCAGTATTCAAGTGGGAGAATTGTTGGATAAGAAGTATGTTCCTTCTTCCCGTATCTGCATCGCGCCTCACGCGTCCCGCACTCCTCTCCGCGTCCCACTTTGCGTCGCAAGAGGAACTACGGGAAGCTTCCCGCGTGAAGATTTCCGCCTCCCTAATTGCCGAAATAAGATTTTCTGCTTCTTATAAATAGGCAGAAATTAGATTCATAAGGATCATCCCAAAAATCACCTCATTTATGTAGCAAATTAAGTTCTTTGGTTTTTTCTTCTTTCACTTAGAGGTAGAGAAAGATAGGAGAGAAGATGAGAGAAGAGAGAGAGAAAGAGAAATATAGATTTTTTGTAAACGTCGAAACGCTCGACAGTGTAATTGATCGAAATAATAAAATACTCTGCAGCTCCGTTGACGTAGGCAAATTGCCGAAGCACGTAAATCTGTGTATCCATTATTTTTATGTGAATTTTTCTTTCCATTTTTCGTTTTATTGCCATTATTTTTTACAATAATTTGTCCCCTCAAATTTTTTTTTAAGGAATGCTTGTTTGGAGAGGGAAACGAAAGGTGATTTACATACATACCACAAAATTTTTATGTATTTACAAATCTGACACCTAAACCTTTAACTTTCAAGAAATAAAAGAGGAAAAAAAAACCTTAATTTTACCTGATCTTAAACAAAAAAGCTGCAATAAATTGTAATTCGGTTCACAGCATCATCACCTCAAACTCTTGAAAACTAATCCGGCCATCTTCATCAAGATCAAAACTTTTAATCATGCACTTACAGTCCTCCACAGTTCTCTCCTCCCCGAGCCGTCGAAGCGCCCTCCTCAAGCTCCTCGCAGTGATGAATCCCTTTCCTTCCCTCTCATACGCCGCAAACGCGTCCCTCAAACTCCTCCCTTTATCCTCCTCCTCCTCAGCTTGAACCAGCCTCAGGAAATCCGCAAACCCTAATTTTCCATCTCCGTCAGAATCCGATGATGCGACCAACTCGATCGCCTCGGCTTGCAACAGCTGCTCGCCGAAGGAGCTCTCCATGGAGCGCCATAGCTCCGATGCAGAGATCTTGCCGTCTCCATCTTTGTCCAAGTAGCGAAAGACTTGTTCGAATTGTGGCCGAGCGGGAGAGAAGCAGAGTGATTTGGGATGGGGAGGGAGAGTCTTNATATAGCTCCGAAGCAGAGATCTTGCCGTCTCCGTCTTTGTCGAAGTGGCGAAAGACTTGTTCGAATTGTGGCCGAGCGGGAGAGAAGCAGAGTGATTTGGGATGGGGAGGGAGAGTGTTGTGCTTTTTTGGCGACAGAGCCGCGCGGATTTTGGCGACGAAGGGGAAATTTTTCATGAATATGGTGGATTTGGTTGTTGATTTTGGAAGTAAATTTGGGATTTTTGAGAGGATTTGTGTAAAGTTTATATAGAGTTTGGAAGGGAGTTTCAGTGGGCGGAAGCGGATCAGTGAAATGGCGGCTTGTGGCTTTTTATTCGACGGCTAATAAAGTGGGCGCTGGATTATTGGAAAAGTAGTCAACTAAAAATTATAATTAAATTTAAAATAGATAAAAGAGTATACCCTCGTGTCAAACACGTTAATGAGAAACATAATTAGAGATCTTTTTTATAAAATTTTAATTGAATTCTAATAAATTTATACATTTAATACCACAATTTTTATAGAATATATATATATATATATCTTGNGAAAATTTTGAGTTAAATAAATATAAAAAGTAAAATCAAGGTGTTCACTATATAAATACGTAAGAATTGGGTGGTATGTATGTAAATGTTTCAAATTTTATGCAAGAAAAAATTCATATAGTTATAAATATTATCATTGATATGTCGAGAATTTAATAAATAATAATAAATATTTGGAACATGTGCATGAGTTGCTCCAAAATGATTGTGTGAGAATTTTGTTGTGCATCATTTTTGTATCATGTAATGAGCTTTTCTTTGGTTATTATGTGGAGTTTGATTTTGTTGATCAAATATAAACTCAAGTCCTCAATTTCACTAATCAACTCGGCGATGAGTTTGTCAGGGGCATGTAAAACTATACCCACAGTGTTGTTGTCATTGCAGTGCCACAATATCAATTTTGCAACGCTGCTCCTAGAGAAAAATTTGTGCTAAAACTAGAGAGCATGGCGCCACTATGCAATATTAGAGCATCGCCGCGTTATAAGTGTAGAGCCGCAACGCTGCATCACAGTGTTGTGAATCAGATGTCCGCTTTAAGCGACTCTTTTTGCAGCATTTTAGGTTGGATTTTAAATTATCTTCAGCAAAAAGTGGACTACAAAGGTCCGAAAGCTATGAAGAGACTTGAGTGTGGTATAATTTATCATAATTTTGTTTGGGATCTCTTGAATCAATTTTTTCACAATTTACATCTTCCAAATATTCTTTTACTATAATATTTGTATTATATTCATCCTATAGTTACAAACGTTTATTTTATATTTGTGTATTAATTGTCTCATAATTTTATAAATGAATATTTCACAATTTAGTTAATAACAGTGGCCAAACTTCTTTCCCAAAGGAAGCCCGCACTCTACCTGAAGATCTTAATAGAAGTACGGCTGTCAAAAAAGCTTTTAGTTCGGGAACAGTTCGTGTTCGGTTCATCAATGAGATTCGTTCCATGAGTAAACGAGATGAACAAGAGAAATTTTTTTTGTTCGGCTAGTTAAACGAACCAAACACGAACAGTGATGCGTTTGTTTGTGTTCGAATTGTTATTGTTCGAAATATAAAATAATTTAAAATCATTATATATATATATATATATATATNATTCGTTCGCGTTTGATTCGTTTCCACCCCTAAATAGAAGGATGAGGTTAGATGGGTTTAACAAATGGAAACTTTATTGGATGAGGTGAAATTATCTTGCATTTTCATTCATGGAAATTGGAATAGTTGAAGATGATGACGGGATTCCTGCCTCCTAAGATGTCGGCATTAAGCCCAAAACAAAGTGATTTCCTATTAGATTAATCCCTTTATATTTTACACACTGCCTTCTTTATGTTAAAATAAGAATGCACAGGTGGATATTTTTGGCTTAATGGATATGTATCTGAATTGCCAATTCTTACATAGTTGTATTTTCTGCTCAAATTAGTGATTTCGGCTTATTTTTTTTTTCAAATTTTACTCTATTTCAAGAGAATTAAATTAATGAAAAACGTAAATAACAATTTCCAATCTATCATCCATCCCTAGTTTTGCTGACTAAGAGCTAAGATGGTTTTCCTTTTTTTCTTTCCCCTGATAAACCAGAGACTTTGAAATAGTGTTGACATGGAAGTATATAAACAATGAAGATATTCTAGAAATGTATTTGAAGATTGAAAGAAAGTGATCTGAGCCCAAATTAGTGACTAACTGAAATTTCAAGCAATAATACAAAATAAGTTATGCATTAATTAAATGCAAATCCATATTTTTAATTACTAATAAAAATATGCTAAATCAATAAACTGCTCATGAGAAAGAACCAAGAAAAGCATTTACTTATTCATCAAATTAAGAAAATGTGGCATTAATGAAAAAATCAATGGGCAAAGCCGAGAAAATGCAAGTCATTTTGCCTGTAGCCTAAAGCAAAAGAAAGAAAGAAGCTCTACAAGCTATCTATCAGTGCAGCTTCTTTGCTGCCATCCCAAAGGTTCTTAACCTCTCCATAACATTTCTAATCTCATCTGAAATGTTGGCATAAAGCCATCTCTGAGCTCCCACACTAAGCCCGTCTGGCGAGATATGAGGCCACCCAAGAGACCCAGACGAAGATTCATGGGACATAGTTTTGGCCTTCTGTCTCAAACTTTCAACATCAAACTCTAAGGGTTCCCCAACAATAATTTTTATATGTTTGTTGATGAGAGGGAATAGTGGCCTTCGATCGAACTTATATTTCTCAGGCATTACCTGATAATTAAGCAAATGGTTAGGAATTAGGAATTGTTTTGCTGAAGTTACTGCAGATGATATTTTACCCGAGATTACATTGTGGGGGAAATACGGTTAATAGAAAGAGCTGCTAAATTGCACTAAATATTGGCTAAACTAAATCTTTCTTTGACTGTGTACACGACATTATTATATGGATATCATTGTTATGTAGATGAAATTGAGCAAGGCATCCCTGATTTATCTTTCATGCCAATGATAGAGAAAAGTAATCACATAAGGGTCACTAAAAATCGGTAAAACAGAAGGGAAATCATCCAAGGTTTTCGCATTGTTTGGTTTTAAGCCAACTATTAAGTCCTACAAGAAAGCAATACAACGGAGAAAACAGTTATGCAGTTGTAGCACATAACTTCAAGTTTGTTATTGTTGTCATTAGTAACCCTATCACTACAAGATACAGGTAAATAGCTTCTAAATTAAAATCCCAAAATTTCTTACGCAAATATTTGCATATGCTCTGTCCAACCTCTGCCGAATAACATTACCATAGGAAGTTTTATCGGAATGTTCCTACATAAATATTTTACCTGAGATTATATTAAAGTGGGGGAAATATAGTAAATAGAAAGAGCTGCTAACTTGCACTAAATATTGGCTAAACTGAATTTTTCGTTTTTGGACTATGTTAACCACATTATTATATGGATATCATTGTTAAAGACTGAATGTTCGATTGTGATTAAAATATTTATTTCTATTATCATTTGTTTCAACAATAAGATAAGCTGATATGTGAAATTATTGTCTAAAGATTAACCAAACCCACCCCCCACCCAAAAAAAAAAGCATCTGCTCATAGCAAAAAATTAGATAGCATATGTTAGAAAATCAAACCATCCCTACGGCTATTATGTAAACGTCATTATTATATGGATAGCATTGTTATGTAGATAGCACTAAGCAAGCCATTCCCTGATTTCTATTTCATGTCAAAGATAGAGAAAAGTAATAATATAAGAATCAATAAAAATCAGTAAAAGACAAGAAACCACCCACGGTTTTATCACTGTTTGGTTTTAAGCTAACTATTATGACCTATAAGAAGGTAATACAACGGAGAAAACAGTTATGCAGTAGTTGTAGTCTATAACCTCAAGTTTGCCATTATTGCCATCAGTGACCTTAGTCTCAATAAAATGATGGAGTATAATTCACAAAAGATTAGAAAAAAAAGGAATGACGAAGTATGATGGTGTAAGTAAGGAATTAGCAAAAGTTCAAAGAAAACAGATACCTAAGTTGTAGCTATTTATTTCTCCATACCTTCTCAAAACCACAATGGACGATTGGCAGAACTAATGGGGTTACANTAAGGAATTAGCAAAAGTTCAAAGAAAACAGATACCTAAGTTGTAGCTATTTATTTATCCATACCTTCTCAAAACCACAATGGACGATTGGCAGAACTAATGGGGTTACAGGAGCTCGGGCGATCAAACTGGCAGTTCCCCATTTTAAACGTCTAATAGGTACACTCTCTTGACAAATTTTACCTTCAGGAAAAGTATGCAACTGTACCTTGAAAATAAATAATGGCTTTCAAAATTTAATAATTAAAATTTGCATCCAAATCTTATAAAATGTGCACAGCCCAAGGCAAGAAAAAGGCTTGAATCACAAAGCAGCGGGTGATCTGTTTACCCAGCCTCCATTGATTAAGACATCAAGAGCCTCATTCATATTGTCTTGATATATTCCTCCTCCCCTTGTTATTGGAATGCATTTTCCTGCATCANGTAACTAAATGAAAATATGACACTAAATAGGACACAATGGAGAAAAAGTATTCATGTAGCTGACCCCACATAGTGGGATTAAGGCATTGTTGTTATTGTTCGATCTCAAAATCTTTAAATTTACTTTGAGATGCATGCTAATTTTTGAATGATTTTTGAAATATATTATACTCATCTCAAACCAAATACAAAGAATGTGAGGCTCATCTAAAATAAAATTTGTTGGGAATATTTTGTGCTGAAATTTTTCCTGCTTCTTTGTCTCCAGCTGAAACGGGAATGCATTTTGGTGGATTGGTGAGCACATCTAATTCTGTGCGGGAGGAGAAAATTACAGTTCAATCTGATGTAGATCTCTTGTGGACAATTAGCCTTCGCAAACCAAGCTGATGAATTGCCATGTGCCCTATAGATTTTAAACTTCTATAATTACAGGCAATTTTCTCAACTCATATGCAAATTTATATTTTGAATGATTGCATTTGACCAACTTATAGAAAGGAGCATGCAAATAAATTGAATTTGTGGGAGGAGCATGAAAAAAAAAATTTTAAAGGAGCTCAAACGCTCCCATTGGGGGTGTTTCATGTAAACATGAAACGCTCCAGAAACGCCCCTTTGGGGCATATTCATTAAAGTATTATAAAAAATAATTTTGGGTATATAATATGATATTCTAATTAATTTAAATATTAATATGTATTACCTATTATTATAAATATAATATTAAGTTATATTACATTAATTAATATTTAAATAGTATTAAATTAATTTAAAAGTCTATAAAAAAATAATTAATCAACAATAACTCAAATTCATAATTTTTTTCACGTTAAAATATCCTCATGGCATCGTGTTTACAAAATAATAATTTCTTCCACAATGGGATAGAATAGCTCATGAGCCCAATGTATATCGAGATGAGAGGCATAATTGTCGTTGCAACTGTTGGTCTTGAATTTTTACTTCAACATTCTCATCTTCAATGGCATCATTCGTAGCTTGTTGTGGCATCCAGTATTTTTCTTCATTCATGAGAATTGGTGTTGTATAGATTAGAAGTATTGAAATTTAGGCATGCATCAGATACAGGCGCAAACACGAGCATGCTTTGAAAATAGTTGTCCAAATTCTATTGATGGAGATTTGGATTT
>JXCR01081590.1:211826-231801 GCA_002079205.1 Phalaenopsis hybrid cultivar
ATATATATATATATATATATATATATATATATATAACACCTTGGTGACATAAATTAATGCATGAAAATGTGTTTTTACTTGTAAAAAAGTTGATAATAATGATATTTTTTTACGTAATATTGAAGATTCAAGTATTATGCATGTAAAAATGAAAGTTTGGGTGTTATATACGTAAATACATAAAATTTGTGTGGTATGTATGTAAAGGCCCCTTCTAAATCTTCTACTTGAAAATTTGATTTGATTCTTTCCCAATTTATCAAATTATTAGAATGGAGCTATATACATTTTGGAAAAGTAGGACCAAACCCTGTGCTATAATCGAACAAAATTTGCCACTTAGGTTCGAGTTAGTTTTGATTATGATTCTAATCTTTAATATTAAAAATGATTGTGCTTAATTGATATTAGTAAGAATATGTTTGTACTTAATTAATCAAATGTTGTAGGTGGCCACAAAAGATCATTATGATATGGGCTACATTTTTGCACAAGATAGGCTTAATAGAAATGAAACCCAATGGACACACATGGGTATAAGCAATAAAATAGTGATTGCAAACTATAAGAGAGATAATATTTTGATCACAAATGGATACACTTAATCTATATGAGTATATAATGTCAACCCAACTAAAAAAGGTAGCTATGGAGATTTTAGCCACTAACAATTTTTATATGATTCAATCCCTAATCGGCTCATGCTTTTGCCCTCCATTGATGTAGGATCCTCGCTAATCAATTGTCATTACTAGTTCAATTCCTTCACTCATTGAGCAGGTCGAGAAATTATTGTTGTTTGTACATCTTTCAACTTAGGTTTTCACAACTCAATCATATGCTTCTCATATAATAGCTAACTAATACACGAGAAATATTTTTAAACCAAAGCATTTCGAGAGTTTTTAGGGTGATTAAAAGAAAATCATATTACCCTGAAATATAATATAATTTATAATTGCAAGTTTGAATTTAAATATAGATATATATAATTAAAATCCATATGTAAGACTTTTCATAGAGATTGCAAGTGTAAAACCACAAAGAATAAGAACTTAGATTAACAACATTGACTAAAAGTGAGTTGTCTCAAAAAAATTTCTAATAAATTGAGTTTTACATTTAATACATATAACATTTATGTATTGGACTTTGAAAGTGAAGAGAGAGGGTTATTTACCTCCAAATAAATACAAATGAATCCCAGCGTGATTTGATAAAGTAAAAGAGGAAAAGAGGGGCTAATTGATTGATTGTTTCTATAGCCATAGTTTATGTGCAAGGTTGGATTATAAAAAACATGTAACATTGGATTAAATTATTCTAAACTTTGTACTTATCATATAAATGACTAAAAATGAAATATGTAGTATTTTAAGTCATATTCCTAACTAAAAGCTACATGAGATCTTCGCGCATAATTGCTATATAAATATGTAAAATCAACAATTATATATTTGATCAGGAATCATATGAGCAGTACTCTTATTAAAAAAAAAGTGAGAACATTGGCCCTAAAACAAAGCTTAGTAGCCAGATAAAAGCATTCTAAAGTTCTTGCAAAGTTTTTTTTTTTATTTATTTATACAAAAAACTTAGATTTTTTTAACATTTAAATAAAAAATGTTATCATATTTCAACTAACCATTCACTAGCTTAAGATGAATTAGTAAATCAAATTCAATGAATCCAATGGAGATATCACATATCCATTGAGTTAGATTATACTCTTAGAGATCTTTATTCTTCATTTGAGCCATGCATTGAATTATTACGCTATCCTATAAATAGTCAGTGCTTTATGTTGGTCAACAAATATCATCTTTAGGCTTATTGTTGTTATAAAATATTTAACATATTGTACATATTTTGTAAATTATTAGATAACAACATTTAGAATTTATTGAAAGAAGCAAGAATTGTTCTCTTTGGGTGTGATTCTCTCTCTTAAGGTACCTGCCAAGTAGAGACTCTTTTATTACTTGCAAGTGTGGGTTGAGAAATAAACCACCCACAANACCTTGGAGTCGTAAATTAATGCACGAAAATGTGTTTTTACTTGTAAAAAGTTGATAATAATGATATTTTTTACTTAATATTGAAGATTCAAGTATTATGCATGTAGAAATGAAAGTTTAGGTGTTATATACGTAAATACATAAAATTTGCGTGGTATGTATGTAAAGGCCCCTTCTAAATCTTCTACTTGAAAATTTGATTTGATTCTTTCCCAATTTATCAAATTATTAGAATGGAGCTATATACATTTTGGAAAAGTAGGACCAAACCCTGTGCTATAATCGAACAAAATTTGCCACTTAGGTTCGAGTTAGTTTTGATTATGATTCTAAATGGATTATGATTCTAAATTCTTAAGGTACCTGCCAAGTAGAGACTCTTTTATTACTTGCAAGTGTGGGTTGAGAAATAAACCACCCACAAATTTTTTTTAAAAAAAATATTTTGATGATTAAATATGACATTAAGAATCTTATAATATTTTGAATGATATAAATAACATTCTATAATGGATCAATCATTAAATGAATATTTTAATTTTATGGGTCTATGTAAATTAGATAATTTCTCCTATATAATTTAGTTAAGATATGATCTATTTTATTCTTGGTTACAAGTTTCTTTTCGGGACAAGGACTTGTAGTTAATTATATATGATGATCTCTTAGGAACACTCTCGATCAAATTAGTGAATCAAATCTTTCTAGATTTCAAATTTTAGTTTATAATCTTCATATTTTGAAAATATAAAGAAAAAAGTTAAATTGGAGCATTTGTTTCAAATGTCAAAAAAGAAAAAAATTGGAAGTGCTCACACATTATGAAGCTCAATAGTCATCCTTCTCGGAGTCTCTCAACTCTCATTAGCCTTTAAGTTGGACTAACACATATCTATACATACATTAGTTGCATAGTCATAACCATCAAAATAAATCACTAAGTCATCGGACAGAGAGTGAATCTCTCACATCCCAAATGGGTAGCGGCTCATCGGCTGATGGGGCCCACGAAATAATCTAAATCATCTTGACTGGGATATCACAATGCGTCAAAGCGCATCCAGACAATAAGGGCAGAGGAAAAATCGTCGTATCCCAAATAGGCGGTAGCTCATCAATATCGGGTCATCAAGATGATATTGACGAAGTCAATGAGTGACAAGGCTCAAAGGGGCTCAACAAAGAAATGTACAATAATCCTTAAAGATAGAGGTAGCTGGGTCGGGGTACCATAGACCCATCATACACAACTGGTAAAACTCTAAGTCTACCTGATCATGAAGGTAGTCGACCCAACACGTCCTGAGATCCCTGATCAGCAATCCGTGAATTGCGTCATCCACGGGTAATATCGGTAGCCTTAAGGTTAGAGGAATGGAACTCTTTCCTAAGACTTTCGGTTGGAGCTCCAAGAGGTAGGCCTTACCCCTGCCAAAGTGGAAAGGATGCCTCGGGAAAGAAGGAGAAGCGAAGGTTCAGCTATAAGGCTGGAAACGCTCCAAACAAAAGGACTTACACCCTGTCTGGGTTAAGGAGCCTTCTAACACCTTAGGAGTACTAGACAACCACCTATGTAAAAAGGTATGCTCAGTCAGTCAGGTTGGAGAAGCACGAGGACTTCTCCTCGGGATATGCAACTATGAATGCAGTTATGAGGAGCGGTCCTTAAGTATTTTGAAGGCCTTATTAATATGACTTAGGTGATGGTCATGCTATGCAACCCATTTAAAATCCTACCCAAAGGCCATATAGAAAATAAAAGTGTGGTTTTAAAATCTTAAATAGTTTAAATCCTAAATTTTAATTACCTTGAATATTTTATTTAAGATTTTGTAGAAAAAACTTTAGAATTTTAAATCTTAAAGAGCCTATATTGCATTTTTTGTGAGATCCCAGACAAACCATATAAATAAACAGGGAAAATATGCAGACATACAGACATGCATTAAGGCAGAAAGAAAGCAAGACAAATCAAAATAATAAAAAGGTCGGTGTCACTGGGTCGGCAACGTATCTTAGAAAAGAAAAAGAATGTCAGACTCTGTATATACATGTTCAGTCTTAATTCTATACATTAATATAAAAATACATAATTAAGATATGGGCACGAGTGTTAGCTCCTTGTCTACATCATATGGTTTCGGTGTCAAACGCCTCGGAACCCGNGCTGGGTCGGCAACGTATCTTAGAAAAGAAAAAGACGGTCAGACTCCGTATATACATGTTCAATCTTAATTCTATACATCAAAATAAAAATGCAGAGTTAAGATATGGGCACGAGTGTTAGCTCCTTGTCTACATCATATGGTTTCGGTGTCAAACGCCTCGGAACACGTGTACGTATCTTATTTCTGCCACAAGACTCTCTTATGGTACGGCCCGAACAAATGGGTATGTCGTGGAGGCAGTGACCAGAAGATGGGTGTGTCGTGGCGGCAGCATTCCAAACAAATGGGTGTACATGGAGGCAGTGACTCGGAGATGGGTACGTCGTGGCGGCAGCGACCCGAATATAAGTGCAGCTCAAGCAAGTGGTAATGCTCATGCAAGAAGACACATAAATGATATGATGCAACATGCAAGCAAGCAAGCATGCACATGTACATGCAAAACATGCAATATGATGCAAAAGCATACAAACATGCAAGTGATCAGTTGACCATGGTGTTCGGTTGGGCCGAGGTGGCAAGTTGACCTAGCTAGGGTGGCCAGTCGATCCAAAGTGTCTAGTCGACCGGGCTAGGGTGGCCGGTAGAACCAAAGTGGTCGGTCGACACATAATAGACGATCGAACTAAAATATGGGGTGATCGGCCCGGGATGGCCTATGGAACCCAAAAATGAGTGATCGACATGTGGTGGTCAATCAAACCAAAAAGATAGGGTGATCAGCCTGTGATGGATAATCAAACCCAACAAAGGATCAAGGATCGGTCAATGGTGGTCGATCGACCTGAAGTACTCAAATGGACATGCATATGACATGCAATATGATCCACACACCAAAGATGTCATGAATGATCATGCATATGCAATGCAACCCAACACGCCTGATGGCACGTCGAACTCATTCTAACGACCTCACGTAGAAAACATAGGGTTGACACACTTAGATTAACAGTATCACCGCCTCCAGCTTTGGCATTGCAATGTGGAGGGTTTCCCCCTCTGATTTCTCGTGGCAGAATCTCTCTATCATTTGTAGGGTGGACTAGCTACAAAGCTTTTTCCACTTTAGGAACGCCGACAAACTTGCGAAATGGCCTAGCTATGAAGTTTCTCCCATCCTTTGAGTTCAAACTCGGCTGACCCCTTCAAGGGACGTTAGGAGCGCCAAAGCCATGGAAAATTGAGTTCCAACCCACGGGGATCAAGACTTAAGGCTCAAAACATGGGGGATTGCTTAGCTTCATATAGGAACGGTCAACACATGTGATTCTTAACCAAGGGTTTCCTTTAGGGAAATCAACGATCAATCACATAGGTTGCTTGCCCAATCAACACGTGTCAGCCGGCACATCCACCATGTGTGGGTGATCAAACCCACGTGCCTAGACCGGACTAAACCCAGGGTCGGTTAAGGGATAAGAAAATGTCACCACCGTGATCGTTATGGACACGTTCTCTTTTTATTGAATGAGAGCACGTGTGCCGACATACTTTGCAATGACCACACAAATGAGGGAAGCAGGAGCTAATGAGAGGGGTTATTCGGCATCAGGGATGAGGAAGCTTTTTCCACAAGGTAGAATACATCGACACCACTTCAATCAGTGGTAGTGCTGTTGTCTGTTGATGGTGAAATGCTCTAGAAAAGTGTCCAACCACCAAAAATTTGAGACAATGAAGTGGCAGAGCTTTTACACCGGTGGCAAGCAACCGAAATGTAAAACACAAGGAGGAGTCTGCAATATTCGGGGTTGTGCGTGGAAGTAAGGCTAGTTTGTAATAGGATGGTTAGATGTCGTCGGTGAGGCGAAGGAAGCTGGAATGTGGCCAAGCAAGAGAAAGAAGAGCCAAAAAAAAAGGTGGCAGCCAATTGCTGGGAAGGGGGCTCGGTGGCTAAAGGTCTCGACAAGGCAAGGGACTCCAGGCGGTGTCGACTGCGTCGGGGGTTATGTCGGTGAGACAAGCCTGCGAAAGTAGGCTCAGCCGGTCAAGAAGAAGAAGATGATGAAGGTGGCGGCTCGGCCGACGGCTAGAGGGGACGCGTAGATGTCCGATGGCTCAGGTTTCACTGGCAAGGAGGAGGAACGGTAAGGAGGGAAGCACCGACGAGGAAAGAGGGAGCTTCGGGCTAGGGTTTTCGCGAAAACGGTGCTCGGGAGGGAAGAATTGCGAACCAGGAAAGAGGGAGGATGCTATAGTTTTATAGAGGGAAAATAATAATAATATTATTATTAAAATAATAATAATAACAATAATTATTATTTGATTATTCATCATCAAACACATTTTTTTAGCTCGGACGAGCTATCATTTTGAAATGAAGGTCTTCCCTAAGTAAAATTGACGTTCTGGACGCAGTCACGTGGTCCGTTTTGTCATTCAAAATCTTTCGGACAACCTATTCGACAATCAGGCCAAAACGACAATTCAAGCACTTTTAGTCTGCACGTGAAGTCGTAACAAAACAGATGTTCTCCATATGTAAAATTGATGTTACAAACATACTCATGCAGTTCGTTTACTTATATAGGGTCATTCGATTACGCTCGTCAATAGACGGACCAATTTGAGTCATTTTTTTGCGCATGGCGCGACAAGTAATATTCGTTAATCTGATCAAACTCATCTGATGTGCAATATGTCGACCAGCTTTTGCCAGAGTGAAAGCCAAAGCCTAGCAGAATGACCCTAGTTGTGTGCCCCTCAACACTTGTTGGAGGGTCACGAATGGATGTCTTGTGTCACGGGATTCAACACATGTATCAAGCAAGGTTTCATAGCACTCGAGCAGACATCTCACATATTTAACTTCAAAAATTGATGCCAACATCATGATTTTAAAAACATTTCCTTAAACATGTTAAAAAGTTAGATATAATTCATTATAAGTTGTTAAAGTAAATGTAAAATCTCCAATTACATTTTCTCATATATGTTCTAAACAATGGATACTTTGATTTTCAATATCCAAAATAGCTCAAAAATGCACCACAATGAAAAAAATGTTGGGATATATTTATCAAGTTTATAAAAAATTAGCAAAGCTCCAACCTTATATGACATGAAACATCTTCTTTGTAAAACATAGATAATTGATTAAGGTTACATAGCTATCTCTCTAAGATCAAGTGAAAAAATCCAGTATAAGATGGTCAGAATAGTACAAGTGAACGGTAAAGTCTAATTAGATCATCTATCTGAAATTAAAATGGTTTTTAAGGCGAACTACACAAAGATCTCAAAAGTCAAAGGAAGTTGCATGCATCTTCTCATGTTTTCAATATATTCACCAAATTCTCAACATGTGAGGAAAAAGTGGTTAAAATGGTTGAGTTGTCAGAGTTGACAGCTATTTGAGGGAAGGTTCCTCCATACAAACACTGAGAGATTCACCTATATGAACTCCTCTAAAGCACCTCTTAAGCAAGTTCACACTAAGTATGTTCCATTAAACTAACTAAAATCCTTCGTAATGACCCTCATGCATCTTTATTCTAAGTTTTATGGTAACTGTTGTACTTGCTTGATCACGTAAGAGAGCCATTGACATGGCTACATATATTAAAGGGATCAGAGTGCAAGCTTTAACTGCAATATTTTTTATGTCATATGTCTCTAAGGGCATCCATAATATAAGATTTGCAATTCTTAGGGAATAATATAGTTCAATGCCCTACACCACTCCACTCCATAGCTTAAAGCAAGCACAATGTTAAATATTATCNGCATTAGTTGCATACTCATAACCATCAAAATAAATCACTAAGTCATCGGACAAAGAGTGAATCTCTCACATCCCAAATGGGTAGCGGTTCATCGGCTCATGGGGCCCACGAAATAATCTAAATCATCTTGACAGGGATATCACAATGCGTCAAAGCGCATCGAGACCATAAGGGCAGAGGAAAAATCGTTGTATCTCAAACAGGCGGTAGCTCATCAATATCGGGTCATCAAGATGATATTGACGAAGTCAATGAGTGACAAGGCTCAAAGGGGTTCAACAAAGAAATGTACAATAATCCTTAAAGATAGAGGTAGTTGGGTCGGGGTACCATGGACCCATCATACACAACTGGTAAAACTCTAAGTCTACCTGATCATGAAGGTAGTCGACCCAACACGTCCTGAGATCCCTGATCAGCAATCCGTGAATTGCGTCATCCACGGGGAATCTCGATAGCCTTAAGGTCAGAGGAATGGAACTCTTTCCTAAGACTTTCGGTTGGAGCTCCAGGAGGTAGGCCTTACCCCTGCAAAAGTGGAAAGGATGCCTCGGGAAAGAAGGAGAAGTGGAGGTTCAGCTATAAAGCTGGAAACGCTCCAAACAAAAGGACTTACACCCTGTCTGGGTTAGGGAGTCTTCTAACACCTTAGGAGTACTAGACAACCACCTATGTAAAAAGGTATGCTCGGTCAGTCAGGTTGGAGAAGCACGAGGACTTCTCCTCGGGACATGCAACTATGAATGCAGTTATTAGGAGCGGTCCTTAAGTATTGTGAAGGCCTTATTAATATAACTTAGGAGATGGTCATGCTATGCAACCCATTTAAAATCTTACCCAAAGGCCATATAGAAAATAAAAGTGCGGTTTTAAAATCTTAAATAGTTTAATCCTAAATTTTAATTACCTTGAATAGTTTATTTAAGATTTTGTAGAAAAAAATTTAGAATTTTTAATCTTAAAGAGCCTATATTGCATTTTTTGTGAGATCCCAAACAAACCATATAAATAAACATGGAAAATATGCAGACATACAGACATGCATTAAGGCAGAAAGAAAGCAAGACAAATCAAAATAATAAAAAGGTCGGTGTCGCTGGGTCGGCAACGTATCTTAGAAAAGAAAAAGACGGTCAGACTCCGTATATACATGTTCAATCTTAATTCTATACATCAAAATAAAAATGCAGAGTTAAGATATGGGCACGAGTGTTAGCTCCTTGTCTACATCATATGGTTTCGGTGTCAAACGCCTCGGAACACGTGTACGTATCTTATTTCTGCCACAAGACTCTCTTATGGTACGGCCCGAACAAATGGGTATGTCGTGGAGGCAGTNACGGCAGCAACCCAAACAAATGGGTGTACATGGAGGCAGTGACTCGGAGATGGGTATGTCGTGGCGGCAGCGACCCGAATATAAGTGCAGCTCAAGCAAGTGGTAATGCTCATGCAAGCAGACACATAAATGATATGATGCAACATGCAAGCAAGCATGCATGCACATGTACATGCAAAACATGCAATATGATGCAAAAACATACAAACATGCAAGTGATCAGTTGACCGGGTCATGGTGTTCGGTTGGGCCGAGGTGGCAAGTTGACCTGACTAGGGTGGCCAGTCGATCCAAAGTGTCTAGTCGATCGGGCAAGGGTGGCCGGTAGAACCAAAGTGGTCGGTCGACACATAATAGATGATCGAACTAAAATATGGGGTGATCGGCCCGGGATGGCCTATGGAACCCAAAAATGAGTGATCGACATGTGGTGGTCAATCAAACCAAAAAGATAGGGTGATCAACCTGGGATGGATAATCAAACCCAACAAAGGATCAAGGATCGGTCAATGGTGGTCGATCGACCTAAAGTACTCAAATGGACATGCATATGACATGCAATATGATCCACACACCAAAGATGTCATGAATGATCATGCATATGCAATGCAACCCAACACGCCTGATGGCACGTCGAACTCATTCTAACGACCTCACGTAGAAAACATAGAGTTGACACACTTAGATTAACAGTATCACCGCCTCCAGCTTTGGCATTGCAATGTGGAGGGTTTCCCCCTCTGATTTCTCATAGCAGAATCTCTCTATCATTTGTAGGGTGGACTAGCTACAAAGCTTTTTCTACTTTAGGAACGCCGACAAACTTGCGAAATGGCCTAGCTATGAAGTTTCTCCCATCCTTTGAGTTCGAACTCGGCTGACACCTTCAAGGGACGTTGGGAGCGCCAAAGCCATGAAAAATTGAGTTCCAACCCACGGGGATCAAGACAAGGCTCACAAAATGGGGGATTGCTCGGCTTCATATAGGAACGGTCAACACATGTGATTCTTAACCAAGGGCTTCCTTTAGTGAAATCAACGATCAATCACATAGGCTGCTTCCCCAATCAACACGTGTCAGCGGGCACATCCACCATGTGTGGGTGATCAAACCCACGTGCCTATACCGGACTAAACCCAGGGTCGGTTAAGGGATAAGAAAATGTCACCACCGTGATCGTTAGGGACACGTTCTCTTTTTATTGAATGAGAGCACGCGTGCCGACATACCTCGCAATGACCACACAAATGAGGGAAGCAGGAGCTAATGAGAGGGGCTATTCGGCATCAGGGATGAGGAAGCTTTTTCCACAAGGTAGAATACATCGACACCTCTTCAATCAGTGGTAGTGTTGTTGTCCGTTGATGGTGAAATGCTCTAGCAAAGTGTCCAACCACCAAAAATTTGAGACGATGAAGTGGCAGAGCTTTTACACTGGTGGCAAGCAACCGTAATGTAAAACACAAGGAGGAGCCTACAATATTCGGGGCTGTGTGTGGAAGTAAGGCTAGTTTGTAATAGGATGGTTAGATGTCGTCGGTGAGGCGGAGGAAGCTGGAATGTGGCCAAGCAAGAGAAAGAAGAGCCAAAAAAAAAAGGTGGCAGCCAATTGCTGGGAAGGAGGCTCGGTGGCTAAAGGTCTCGACAAGGCAAGGGACTCCAGGAGGTGTCGGCGGCGTCGGGGGTTATGTCGGTGAGACAAGCCTGCGAAAGTAGGCTCAGCCGGTCAAGAAGAAGAAGATGATGAAGGTGGCGGCTCGGCCGACGGCTAGAGGGGACGCGTAGATGTCTGGTGGCTCAGGTTTCACTAGCAAGGAGGAGGAACGGTAAGGAGGGAAGCACCTACGAGGAAAGAGGGAGCTTCGGGCTAGGGTTTTCGCGAAAACGGTGCTCGGGAGGGAAGAATTGCGAACCAGGAAAGAGGGAGGATGCTATAGTTTTATAGAGGGAAAATAATAATAATATTATTATTAAAATAATAATAATAACAATAATTATTATTTGATTATTCATCATCAAACACATTTTTTTAGCTCGGACGAGCTATCATTTTGAAATGAAGGTCTTCCCTAAGTAAAATTGACGTTCTGGACGCAGTCACGTGGTCCGTTTTGTCATTCAAAATCTTTCGGACAACCTATTCGACAATCAGGCCAAAACGACAATTCAAGCACTTTTAGTCTGCACGTGAAGTCGTAACAAAACAGATGTTCTCCATATGTAAAATTGATGTTACAAACATACTCATGCAGTTCGTTTACTTATATAGGGTCATTCGATTACGCTCGTCAATAGACGGACCAATTTGAGTCATTTTTTTGCGCATGGCGCGACAAGTAATATTCGTTAATCTGATCAAACTCATCTGATGTGCAATATGTCGACCAGCTTTTGCCAGAGTGAAAGCCAAAGCCTAGCAGAATGACCCTNATATGTCGACCAGCCTTTGCCTGAGTGAAAGCCAAAGCCTAGCAGAATGACCCTAATTGTGTGCCCCTCAACACTTGTTGGAGGGTCACGAATGGATGTCTTATGTCACGGAATTCAACACATGCATCAAGCAAGGTTTCATAGCACTCGAGCGTACATCCCACATAATTAACTTCAAAAATTGATGCCAACATCATGATTTTAAAAACATTTCCTTAAACATGTTAAAAAGTTAGATATAATTCATTATAAGTTGTTAAAGTAAATGTAAAATCTCCAATTACATTTTCTCATATATGTTCTAAACAATGGATACTTTGATTTTCAATATCCAAAATAGCTCAAAAATGCACCACAATGAAAAAAATGTTGGGATATATTTATCAAGTCTATAAAAAATTAGCAAAGCTCCAACCTTATATGACATGATACATCTTCTTTGTAAAACATAGATATTTGATTAAGGTTACATAGCTATCTCTCTAAGATCAAGTGAAAAAATCCAGTATAAGATGGTCATAATAGTACAAGTGAACGGTAAAGTCTAATTAGATCATCTATCTGAAATTAGGATGGTTTTTAAGGTGAACTACACAAAGATCTCAAAAGTCAAAGGAAGTTGCATGCATCTTCTCATGTTTTCAATATCTTCACCAAATTCTCAACATGTGAGGAAAAAGTGGTTAAAATGGTTGAGTCGTCAGAGTTGACAGCTATTTGAGGGAAAGTTCCTCCATACAAACACTAAGAGATTCACCTATATGAACTCCTCTAAAGCACCTCTTAAGCAAGTTCACACTAAGTATGCTCCATTAAACTAACTAAAATCCTTCGTAATGACCCTCATGCATCTTTATTCTAAGTTTTATGGTAACTGTTGTATTTGCTTGATCACGTAAGAGAGCCTTTGACATGGCTACATATATTAAAGGGATCAGAGTGCAAGCTTTAACTGTAATATTTTCTTATGTCATATGTCTCTAAGGGCATCCATAATAGAAGATTTGCAATTCTTAAGGAATAATATAGTTCAATGCCCTACACCACTCCACTCCATAGCTTAAAGCAAGCACAATGTTAAATATTATCATTTTAAAATCAATCTTGGACATACATTCGTAGGAACATTTATCAAGTTTTAATTTGCAATAATCAAGTTGAAAAACATCCTATGAACTATTTTAGGACAAGCAACTCCAAGTTGACTATAGCTTGATCTTGCAAGAAACTCAATACTTCCCTTACACACCAGATGTAAATCTTTATATGACACTAATATAATGACTATGAATATGAGTGCAAGTTACACTCAAACTTTTTTGTTGAATACATTTTTTATGTTAATGTTAAAAAAAGAAATTAAATAATTATATATAAAATATAGTAATTTGCATTTTGGCACCTATTATTTCTTCTTGTGATCCTATATAATCAAAATGTTTATTTTTATAAATGCACTCTTGTTGACCTCATTTTTTATGAGGTCTGCTTTCTTCTCTTTAGAAGCCTAGAATTTAGTCATAGTACTTTCCTATTCACTATCCTAAAAAACTAGTGATGGAGCCCTCCCGCAAAGAAATTCTAAACACTTCTTGACTATTCTTGTGAAGTCCCACATGGGTGGTCCTAAGCCCTCATTTCTCACTTAAGGTGGTTGAGACCATGTGAAGACTCAACAATGAGTTCCAATAGGATTAGTGAGACCTTAGGGCAACCATGGGTGAATTGGTCTTGGTTACACACACATAAGNCACAACACCGTAAGTGATACATCCATCCCGAAAAATAGAAACATTGCTTACTGTTGAGCTCGATTAAATAAACTAAAGAATTTATGACATCTGTTTTAGTCTGTGAACATTTATATTGACCGACAAGTTCCCCTATCTAATATAAAAAAAAAATTAGATATGGTTTATATTAATCTGGATTTTTAAGGTTTCTCATAAGAGCAAACCCCTATAGTTAATTGCATCTTAGATAACTGAAGTCAAATAAGAAAACTCTCAATTTAGATTAGGAAATATTGTCTTCAAGAATTTCAAAGGGTAAGACTTTTCAAAGTTCAGACCAAGGAGTGTCAAATGAGAAAGGTTCAAATTTGGAACATTGTTGAGCAATTTAAATGAAGAGGAACTAGGGAATGTCATGGATCCTAAGGAAAACCTCGGTGACTTCCCAAGTTATCATACGGTTTGGCTTCAGTTTCGAGGAGATGAATTATTTAAATGTTCCATCCTGCCCATTTTATTGATTAGGACTTATATTTGCATAACACGGTCACACAAACAGCCTGGAATATGTGAAGGTTTACATTGTATCGAATGACAACCTCAGAACCTAAAACGAGTTAGGGTTTAAATTGCATAATCTGGCTGTGCAAAAGCCTAAAAGATAAAATGAGGATTTATGTCGCGCTAGGTAGACCACCTCGAAGTCTTGTGGCTTGTTGTTTAATTCTAAGAAAAGGTTTGTTGTTGCAGACTCTCTCGAAGTTGATTTTCTGTTCATCCTTGTCGTGCTACTCAAGATGTTAGCTCAAAGCTCCATGTTGTAGTAGTTTCAGGTTCAATGTTAAGTTTAAATGTAGATGTAATTATTAGGTCTCAAAAGCCCGGTGTACCTCCTAATGTATGTCCTACTGTTCTCTACCCAAGGAATTTAGCAAGTGCATTAAAGTAAATGATGCAATAAAAAGAACAGCAAATTGTATGAAACTCAAACAAATTGCTAGAAAATCCAGTATAATAAAATTATAATAAAGAGAAACACGAACGAGTAAAACAAAATATGATGTCACATATAAAGAACTAGGAGTATGTTACTTACATGTAACATTAGAAATGTCCCCAACTGCCTGGAGGATTTGAGTGTAAGATTCAAGCATAAATCCCGAAGCATTGGGTTTCATTTTAGATCAAGTTATGACGAGAATTTCACTATTTGATTTAATTAAATCAGTCATGAATCACATCCTGGTGCATCCCCGTGTCTAGTGTTTTAATCGATTTGTGGAATAAGGTCAAGTGCTTAGCTTCAATATCCATTTGGAAATTAGGTAGATGAACTCTCGCCTAGAGTGTACTCCTAGAATCTAGGAAGCCTGAACTTCTAACCTAAGTTTGAAGTGATTTAAAGTGTTGTACCCTCAATTAAGTGTTTTTCAACTAACCCTCCAACTTTTTTTAGATCAAACTTAGCTCACTATCATGCTCTTGAGACCTAAGCGGTGAACCTACAATTTTGCTAAAATGATTCATGAAATGTGCTCCAATCTAATAAAAACAATTGGCCTTAAGTCTAACCAATGCTTAGGAGTCATAATTGATAGTTTATTGATCTTTCAATTCATGCCCCGAACTCTTGAATCATTTAAGCTCTTACTTTCTCCCAATTCTTAACAATTCTTACAATTACAATTTTATCTTTCTTACATAGAAAACATGGTGAAAGATTTGCTACCTTATTTTCTCTTGGGTTTCAATCATCTCAACAGACTAATTATATTTTTTTTTTCTTTTAGTTCACTCGCCTTTAATTACCCATTTTTTTAAGGCATGAATCAATCCTAAAAATAATTAAATCAGAAATTCTCATTTTTAACTTAACTATTATAACAAAAATAAATCAACGGAGAAGGAGGTTGACCACTTCTAAAAAGAAATCAACAAAACAAATGAGTAAAACTACAAGTAAATCGGCCTAAAAGCGTGTAATATTTTTTCAAAACAAAGATCAAATCAACCCCCAAAATATGCTTAAAACCCTCTCCAAACAACATTTTGTGTCAGCCCAAATAGCACCATTTAAAGTCTCCAAATAATATTTAAACTTTATTAACGAAAATAATAAATAAAGTGATCCCCGAAGAGACACTTCAAAGTTTTAAAATTCAAGCGATATGAACTTCGAGTTTATAAGCTTTAAGCTCAAGCATGGGCAAAAAGAGACGTCGAATGGAAAAAAGACTAAGTTATTTGCAGAATCGAATTCTTTGAGATAAGTAGGACAATCTCACCCCTTGCAAGTTCAACAACAATAAAGCATCAAATAGAATGAAACATCCATCTAACTCATCCAACCAAATAGTGAAACAAACATTTCCTCGAATATATGTATTCTACTTGCAAGAAAAGACAAAGAACACACCATTAAACTCTCAAGATTTAAATATCAGATGTGCAAATATATGCGGGAGTGCTAATGGTTTAACTCCTACCAAAAGTGTAATTACATAAAGCGATGATACCTCAAGTGAATCCAAAAGGTTACAAACAAACCATGCAAAATTTGAGCCAAATTACAAGCAATATTTGGAGCATGTATTTCATATTTTAATTGCAAGAAAGAAAGTGAAATGATGGGTCTCAAGCATAGCCATAAAAAAACAATGACAGATTTACATGCATACCACTTAATTCTTATATGTTTACATTTCTAACACTTAAAACTATATTTTTTTTACATTAATTCCACCCAAACTTTCATATCACCTTATAAATACCACAATTTCCACTATTGAAAGAGAAATAAACATTTTTTTATGCATGTGTAAGGTGTCATGTATGTAAAAAAAAAAATCATTGTTTAGGTGTCAAGTATGTAAATACCTAGAAATTGAGTGGTGTGTTTGTAAATTTGAAATCTTAAGTATAGAATAGGTAAGTGTTTGAAATTATGCATATGCAATATCATATTTGGGTGTTAGATATGTAAATACTAAAAATTGTGTGCGTGTGTAGGCTTTCAACTCCCTTGCATGATTCTCATTCATCAACAGTTTTGCCCCAATTCAAGAATAAATCTGAGTTTTCTCTTCTCAAATAATTCACAGTGAGAGCCTCTCTAGCATCCTTAACATTTTTCAAAAAAACATTTTTCAAAAAAAAAAACTATATTTTTAATTTGCACAACTATATTTTCAAATGTTCCAACTCACCAATTCTATAACCATTCTCATTCTTGACATTAAACTTAATTAGTTCTTAAAGTGACCTTAATTTCCCAATTCTAGGTGCATTAAAAAATGCATTCAGGGGGCAATTCCAAGTGACGCAAATTAGAAGGATTACTCATATCGCCAGGCAAGAAATCATCAGAGCAAAATCAGCTAAACATATATTTATAAATTATGAATCAGAAATGATAAAGACTACTTAGAAATCTTGGCATTTGAGAACAAGAGGAACGGACTTCCCGTAAAACTCAAACAGAGTAGAGTAAGATATATTTAAGGTTTATTTCTCAAAGACATCTGTAGGTTTAAACATGGTGGGAATGTAAAAGTTCCAAGTCTTGCCGCAGTTTGCAAAAATAAAAAAAAATAAAAATAAAAAAAAAACCAAAGCTGATTATAAACCCAATTCAAGCTACGACTTAAGTAGCAAATCGAACCCAAAGTACAAGAGACGCATTGCATACCTTAAAAGCAAACAGTGCTATAGAAATTGCAAATCATAAAAAACACATTAAACCCAAGGCATGAAAGTAGAATAAAACAGATAATTCCTTCAAATGCTTGAAGAAAGAAGGAGGAAGAGGGTTACTTTTTGCTGCAAACTGAAAAAAAACAAAAACTCCAAAGAAAAGGAACAAGTGACTAATCCGGCAGAACCTCCCCAATGCACCAAAACCTTCAGGAGCGAAATCCTCNTACAACACCGTGATTGATACATCCATCCCGAAAAATAGAAACATTGCTTACTGTTGGGCTCGATTAAATAAAATAAAGAATTTATGATATCTATTTTAGTATGTGAACATTTATATTGACCAACAAGTTCCCCTATCTAATATAAAAAAAAAATTAGATAGGGTTTATATTAATCTGGGTTTTTAAGGTTTCCTATAAGAGTAAACCCATATAGTTAATTACATCTTCGATAACTGAAGTCAAATAAGAAAACTATCAATTTAGATTAGGAAATATTGTCTTCAAGAATTTCACAGGGTAAGACTTTTCAAAGTTCAGACCAAGGAGTGTCAAATGAGAAAGGTTCAAATTTGGAACATTGTTGAGCAATTTAAATGAAGAGGAACTAGGGAATGTCATTGATCCTAAGGAAAACCTCGGTGACTTCCCAAGTTATCAAACGGTTTGGCTTCAGTTTCGAGGAGATGAATTATTTAAATGTTCCATCCTGCCCATTTTATTGACTAGGACTTATATTTGCATAACACGGTCACACAAACAGCCTGGAAGATGTGAGGGTTTACGTCGTATCGAATGACAACCTCAGAACCTAAAGCGAGTTAGGGTTTAAATTTCATAATCTGGCTGTGCAAAAGCCTAAAAGATAAAATGAGAATTTATGTCGCGCTAGGTAGACCACCTCGAAGTCTTGTGGCTTGTTGTTTAATTCTAAGGAAAGGTTTGTTGTTGCAGACTCTCTCGAAGTTGATTTTCTGTTCATCCTCGTCGTGCTACTCAAGATGTTAGCTCAAAGCTCCATGTCGTAGTAGTTTTAGGTTCAATGTTAAGTTTAAATGTACATGTAATTATTAGGTCTCAAAAGCCCGTTGTACCTCCTAATGTATATCCTACTGTTTTCTACCCAAGGAATTTAGCAAGTGCATTAAAGTAAATGTGCAATAAAAAGAACAGCAAATTGCATGAAACTCAAACAAATTGCTAGAAAATCCAGTATAATAAAATCATAATAAAGAGAAACACGAACGAGTAAAACAAAATATGATGTCACATATAAAGAACTAGGAGTATGTTACTTATATGTAACATTAGAAATGTCCCTAACTGCCAGGAGGATTTGTATGTAAGATTCAAGCATAAATCCCGAAGCATTGAGTTTCATTTTAGGTCAAGTTATGACGAGAATTTTACTATTTGATTTAACTAAATCAGTCATGAATCACATCCTGGTGCATCCCCGTGTCTAGTGTTTTAATCGATTAGTGGAATAAGGTCAAGTGCTTAGCTTCAATATCCATTTGGAAATTAGGTAGATGAACTCTCGCCTAGAGTGTACTCCTAGAATCTAGGAAGCCTGAACTTCTAACCTGAGTTTGAAGTGATTTAAAGTGTTGTACCTTCAATTAAGTGTTTTTCAACTAACCCTCCAACTTCTTTAGATCAAACTTAGCTCACTATCATGCTCTTGAGACCTAAGGGGTGAACCTACAATTTTGCTAAAATGATTCATGAAATGTGCTCCAATCCAATAAAAACAATTGGCCTTAAGTCTAACCAATGCTTAGGAGTCATAATTGATGATTTATTGATCTTTCAATTCATGCCCCGAACTCTTGAATCATTTAAGCTCTTACTTTCTCCCAATTCTTAACAATTCTTACAATTACAATTTTATCCTTCTAAAGTAGAAAACATGGTGAAAGATTTGCTACCTTATTTTCTCTTGGGTTTCAATCATCTCAATAGTCTAATTATATTTGTTTTTCTTTAGTTCACTCACATTTAATTACCCATTTTTTTAGGCGTGAATCAATCCTAAAAATAATTAAATCAGAAATTCTTATTTTTAACTTAACTATTATAACAAAAATAAATCAACGGAGAAGGAGGTTGACCACTTCTAAAAAGAAATCAACAAAGCAAATGTGTAAAACTGCAAGTAAATCGGCCTAAAAGCGTGTAATATTTTTTTCAAAACAAAGATCAAATCAACCCCCAAAATATGCTTAAAACCCTCTCCAAACAACATTTTGTATCAGCCCAAATAGCACCATTTAAAGTCTCCAAATAATATTTAAATTTTATTAAAGAAAATAATAAATAAAGTGATCCCCGAAGAGACACTTCAAAGTTTTAAAATTCAAGCGATATGAACTTCGAGTTTATAAGCTTTAAGCTCAAGCATGGGCAAAAAGAGACGTCAAATGGAAAAATGACTAAGTTATTTGCATAATCGATTTCTTTGAGATAAGTAGGACAAGCTCACCCCTTGCAAGTTCAACAACAATAAAGCATCAAATAGAATGAAACATCCATCTAACTCATCCAACCAAATAGTGAAACAAACATTTCCTCGAATACATGTATTCTACTTGCAAGCAAAGACAAAGAACACACCATTAAACTCTCAAGATTTAAATATCAGATGTGCAAATATATGTGGGAGTGCTAATGGTTTAACTCCAACCAAAAGTGTAATTACATAAAGCGATGATACCTCAAGTGAATCCAAAAGGTTACAAACAAACCATGCAAAATTTGAGCCAAATTACAAGCAATATTTGGAGCATGTATTTCATATTTTAATTGCAAGAAAGAAAGTGAAATGATGGGTCTCAAGCACAGCCATAAAAAAACAATGACA
>JXCR01081590.1:233856-259324 GCA_002079205.1 Phalaenopsis hybrid cultivar
AAAATTCATCTTAAACTCACCCAATTCCAAATTCAAACTAGATATTATCATGTCCAAGCGTAATTTAGACCAAATTTAAGTCCAATTTCACGCAATTCCAAAACCCAAAATCTAAGTTCAAGTCAACTACCCCAAATTGGCCCCAAAGCCAAATTTCACCAAATTAAGCCACATGCCCAATCCAAATCCACAAGAATTATTTTCCAAATTCATCATGAAATTTTTCAAGACCAATTTTAGCTTTCAATTGATTTGGATCCAAGACTAAGCCAAGCCAAAATCCAATTTCAAGCCCAAACCGCAATTTTAAGCCTAATCCAAAATCCAATTCAAAACTTTTTGATTAATCAAAAGCTTAATTACCACAACCACGTCTTAAGCCCTAAGATCCTAATCACATCATCTAACCAACCCTACTTAGTTCCACGGACCAATTCTCCCTCAAAATGTGGAAACCCTCTCCTTAATTTAGCTGACTCCCTTACCCATGCAATGAGATGGCTTACCTTCAAATCTAATCACCATTAAAACTCCCGTGACCTCCCTGAGCCAGCTAGCCACCACCCCTGGCCTGGCTGGACACTCTAATGGCCAGAAAACCTAAAACCAAGAAGGGTGGTCATGACTCAAACCCAAATTCTCACACATCCCATGTGGCAAACCCTAATTGATCAATTGTGTGTTCTCCCCTCCATTTAAGCTTACTTGCACCGACCAATGACNTCATTGTTTAGGTGTGAAGTATGTAAATACCTAGAAATTGAGTGGTGTGTTTGTAAATTTGAAATCTTAAGTAAAGAATAGGTAAGTGTTTGAAATTATGCATATGCAATATCATATATGGGTGTTAGATATGTAAATACTAAAAATTGTGTGGCGTGTAGGCTTTCAACTCCCTTGCATGATTCTCATTCATCAACAGTTTTGCCCCAATTCAAGAATAAATCTGAGTTTTCTCTTCTCAAATAATTTCACAGTGAGAGCCTCTCTAGCATCCTTAACATTTTTCAAAAAAAAAACATTTTAATTTGCACAATTATATTTTTAAATGTTCCAACTCACCAATTCTATAACCATTCTCATTCTTGACATTAAACTTAATTAGTTCTTAAAGTGACCTTAATTTCCCAATTCTAAGTGCATTAGAAAATGCATTCAGGGGGCAATTCCAAGTGACACAAATTAGAAAGATTACTCATATCGCTGGGCAAGAAATCATCAGAGCAAAATCACCTAAACAAATCTTTATAAATTATGAATCACAAATGATAAAGGCTGCTTAGAAATCATGGCATTTAAGAATAGGAGGAACGGACTTCCCGTAAAACTCAAACAGAGTAGATCAAGGTAGATTTAAGGTTTATTACTCAAAGACATCTGTAGGTTTAAACATGGTGGGAATGTAACAGTTCTGAGCCTTGTTGCAGTTTGCAAAAAAAAAAATACAAAGTTGATCATAAACCCAATTCAAGCTACGACTTAAATAGCAAATCGAACCCAAAGTACAAGAGACGCATTGCATACCTTAAAAGCAAACAAGTATAGAAATTGCAAATCATAAAAAACACATTAAACCCAAGGCATGAAAGTAGAATAAAACAGATAATTCCTTCAAATGCTTGAAGAAAGAAGGAGGAAGAGGGTTACTTTTTGCTGCAAACTGAAAAAAAAAAACAAAAACTCTAAAGAAAAGGAACAAGTGACTAATCCGGCAGAACCTCCCCAATGCACCAAAACCTTCAGGAGCGAAATCCTCGCCAAGGTAGGGGTTTTATAGGCAAGAGTGAGGAGGAGACTTACCGTCACCTTATTGGTGGTGAGATGAAGACAAAAGAAAAGGTCGCAACAAGGGCGACAGAGGAGAAGCTTTAGCAGGGAGCGAAGGCATTAGGAAGGAGGTTCTCAGGCAGAGGATGCCGGGTCAGGAGTCAACTGTCCGTCACAAGAGGAAGAGAGGGAGAGGGGGTTCGGGCCGAGAGAGGGAGACCAGTTTGGGCTTGCGACTGGGAAGAAGAGGCGGGCGAGGCGTGAGAAAATTAGGGATTTAGGATTTGGGGAAAAAGATTTCATTTTTTTTATAATATTTAATATTTAAAAATTCTCCAAGTCGTGTGTTATTCTTCAGTGCATGTAAATATAGAAAAGTGAATGTTTTTTCTACGTAATTTTTACATTCCAGACTGGCCGGAGCAGTCCGTTTTGTCATCTGAAGTCGTTCAGACAACTTCATCGACGATCAGGTCAAAAAAACATCAAATTCAATTTTTGTCAAAATTTCAGTTCTTGCTCGGTCGTTCTGAAAAATTTATTTAAGCTTCGATAAATAACGGCGCAGACGATGCGAATTGTGGTAATCGAACGTGTCGACTGTTTGAATCACGAAGTTTGTGTGCGCGAAGGTGCAAATTGTGCAAAAGGCAATCTTAGGGTTTAAAGTTCTTATAGAGACTCCTTTTGAGTTCCCTCATGTTAGCTTCAACCTTCCAAATGTTATGTCAAGAATCACATGCAAAACTTCAAAAGAATATAGAAGCAATTTGAATCTCTAAAATGAGGTGGGTCTCATTTCTAAGGCTCCAAGATAGTCAAAGGGAGAACCATAAGGATAGATCCTAAACCCTAAGAAGAAAACTAGACCTCACTAAAAATGAGATTAACAACTTAACCTACCTCCTTGTCTCTTTTAGAAACTCATGTGGGTGGTCCTAAGCCCTTAGCCTTTGGCTAGGAGGTCAGGACCAACATGTGGAGGATGTAAAATGAGCTCCCCCATGAATCTTATAGCCTCAAGGGGGGAGGGGGGTTAGTCTCCATGGTTTGCATGGTCACCATGGCCAACTAAATCCAATTACACCAAAACACCCAACCTTAGCCTCCTACCCCCAATTTTCCCCAAATTTACCAAAATACAACTGAGTCCCTAAAATTCCCAAAATTATCCAAACTCTCAATTCTTCACCAAAATTCATATGAACCACTTCAAATTACCCCAATTGCTCAAACTCCCCCAAAATCCTCCAAAAATTACCAAAATACCCCCATACACCACCCAATATTGCTAAAATGCCCCCAATATCCTAAATTTTTTCTAAAATCCCTAAAATCATTCCAAACTTTACCAAAACCAACTCTAGTCACATAATATTCGCCATTGCACTCAAAATCCTCCAAATCCATCAAAATTGGCCAAAATTTTCAAATTACCACTAAATCCCTAAAGTCCCCAAATCACTCTCAATTCCCACAAAATTCATCTTAAACTCACCCAATTCCAAATTCAAACTAGATATTATCATGTCCAAGCGTAATTTAGACCAAATTTAAGTCCAATTTCACGCAATTCCAAAACCCAAAATCTAAGTCCAAGTTAACTACCCCAAATTAACCCCAAAGCCAAATTTCACCAAATTAAGCCACATTACCAATCCAAATCCACAAGAATTATTTTTCAAATTCATCATGAAATTTTTCAAGACCAATTTTAGCTTTCAATTGATTTGGATCCAAGACTAAGCCAAGCCAAAATCCAATTTCAAGCCCAAACCGCAATTTTAAGCCTAATCCAAAATCCAATTCAAAACTTTTTGATTAATCAAAAGCTTAATTACCACAACCATGTCTACTAAGATCCTAATCACATCATCTAACCAACCCTACTTAGTTCCATGGACCAATTCTCCCTCAAAATGTGGAAACCCTCTCCTTAATTTAGTTGACTCCCTTACCCATACAATGAGCTGGCTTACCTTCAAATCTAATCACCATTAAAACTCCCGTGACCTCCCTGAGCCAGCTAGCCACCACCCCTGGCCTGGCTGGACACCCTAATGGCCAGAAAACCTAAAACCAAGAAGGGTGGCCATGACTCAAACCCAAATTCTCACACATCTCATGTGGCAAACCCTAATTGATCAATTGTGTGTTCTCCCCTCCATTTAAGCTTACTTGCACCGACCAATGACAACCCAAAGCCTCCCTCTTTTCCTGAATTATAAATAGCCCCCTCCACGACCAAAATTAAAGATGATCCAAACCCTTAGAAAACTCTGCCAAATTGCTTCCTAAGTGCAATCCCACCATCATCTCCATCACCTAAGCTTAATTTAACCACTGAAATCTAAGGCTTTTTGGATAATTTCACTAATTTCTTCAAAACTCTAAATTAACCATTCCACGATGTCACGCTCCGCCACATTCGAGAAATCATCGAGACGAACAGAGGATGGAAGATTCTAGAGAAGGTCCGNGAAACTCTGCCAAATTGCTTCCTAAGTGCAATCACACCATCATCTCCATCACCTAAGCTTAATTTAATCACTGAAATCTAAGGCTTTTTGGATAATTTCACTAATTTATTCAAAACTCTAAATTAATCATTCCACGAGCTTCCCTAGACCTTAAATACACTTCCTCAATCAAAACTCTCCTCTTTCGAGCACTCTAACATAGTTCTAGGTCAAGCCCGAGTCACCCTTCAATTGAAATCATACATAAATCTTACCTCAGCTCAAACCAACACTTAGAGGATGTTTGTGGACTCAACGTGAAGCTCAAGAACAAACTCAATCGAGGCCTCATCTCTTAGGCTAAGGTATAGCTCAAAATCCTTAATTTTACGCTCGATTTGGACCTATGTTAAGAGAACTTGTGTTTCATACATATTTAACTATATAGATACAATCGTCTCACTTATATGAATGTGTAGGAACAAACCCTATGAGATTTGGTTGAGAATCGAGTGAGATATTATGTTTACATCATGGCGATGAACTGATGTCGTCTGTTCCCGCGTGTATCAAAAAGACGAACCAGATCACGTCGGATGATAGATGTTTTCATTCATTTTTCTCTCTTTTATTTTAGAAGGAGTCATCAGCCTGTCGATCGTTGTATACTTTCCTTTTCCGAATAAATCTTTTTTCTGAGTTATATGAATGACCAGGAGAAGGGAGGAATCGAAAATGAGGGGCATACGACAAAGCGACAAACAAGATAGAACACAAAATGTGGAGAGTCTACGTACGGTAAACCTAGCAAGAATATGTTAAGAATGTCCTCCAAACAAGATCGTGCGAAAGCACCTTAAACTAATATCCGCGAAAAATACCTACGTAAAGTACATAAAATCAGAGAGTCAGGTGTTGGTGCCTGTTCTGGGGTCAAGAGCACTCCCAAGGGGACGTATCCCACTTGGTTAATTACATCTTGGAGGTACCCAAGAATGCTCTCGATAAAATGAGTTTCGTTTGGAATATCGTGAATCTGGGGTAATAGGTACTCAAAGGAAGATTATTCTATGTGAGAACAGTCTCGATGCTTCAAAGTTCGCGCTAAGCCATCTAGCAGAGAGTGAGCCTCTCACATTCCGAATGGGTAGCGGCTAATCAACACGTGGGGCCCATGAAATAACCTAAATCATCTTGACGGGGATATCCCAACACGTCAAAGCACGTCCTGGCCAAAAGGCAGAGGACAAATCATCGTATCACAAATGGGCAGCAGCTCATCGGCATCGGGCTGTCAAGGTGATATCAACGAAGTTAAGGACCGACAGGGCTCAAAGGGGCTCAATAAAAGGAAGCTAGAGTTATCCTAGAAGGTAGAGGTAATTGAGTCAGGGTACTACGACCCCGTCCTCCACAGCTACTAGGACCCTTAGTCTACCTGGTCGTGAAGGTAGTCGACCCAACACGTCTTAAGATCCCCAGTCAGCAATATGTGATTTACGTTGTCCACATGAACCTCGGTAGCCCTAAGGTCAGAGGAAAGAAACTCTATCCTATGACTAAATGCTGGAGCTCCAAGAGGTGTGACTTATACTTGCCGAAGTGGCAAGGATGCCTCAGGAAAGAAAAGAAAGTGAAGGTTCAGCTACAAAGCTGGAAATACTCCAAACAACAAGACTTACACTCCGTCTGGGTCAGAGAGCCTTCTAACACCCTAAGCGCACTGGACAACCACCTAAAAAAGGNTCAGTGTTGTGAGTGATTAGGCTGATTTAGTGCTAAGAGAGAGCGCTAAAGCCGCACGGGTAACTTAACGAAAGTTAGTCCGTGACAACGAGCTTCCCTAGACCTTAAATACACTTCCTCAATCAAAACTCCTCTCTTCCGAGCACTCTAACATAGTTCTAGGCCAAGCCTGAGTCACCCTTCAATTGAAATCATACATAAATCTTACCTCAACTCAAACCAACACTTAGAGGATGTTCGTGGACTCAACGTGAAGCTCAAGAACAAACTCAATCGAGGCCTCATCTCTTAGGCTAAGGTATAGCTCAAAATCCTTAATTTTACGCTCGATTTGGACCTATGTTAAGAGAACTTGTGTTTCATACATATTTAACTATATAGATACAATCGTCTCACTTGTATGAATGTGTAGGAACGAACCCTATGAGATTTGGTTAAGAATCGAGTGAGATATTATGTTTAGAACATGGATAGTTCTCGGTTTATGATGATCAGGGCGATGAACTGATGTCGTATGTTTTCGCGTGTATCAAAAAGACGAACCAGATCACGTCGGATGATAGATGTTTTCATTCGTTTTTCTCTCTTTTATTTTAGAAGGAGTCATCAGCCTGTCGATCGTTGTATACTTTCCTTTTCCGAATAAATCTTTTTTCTGAGTTATATGAATGACCAGGAGAAGGGAGGAATCGAAAATGAGGGACATACGACAAAGCGACAAACAAGATAAAACACAAAATGTGAAGAGTCTACATACGGTAAACTTAGCAAGAATATGTTAAGAATGTCCTCTAAACAAAATCGTGCGAAAGCACCTTAAACTAATATCCGCGAAAAAATATCTACGTAAAGTACCTAAAATCAGAGAGTCAGGTGTTGGTGCCTGTTCTGGGGTCAAGAGCACTCCCAAGGGGACGTATCCCACTTGGTTAATTACATCTTGGAGGTACCCAAGAATGCTCTCGATAAAAGGAGTTTTGTTTGGAATATCATGAATTTGGGGTGATAGGTACTCAAAGGAAGATTATTCTATGTGAGAACAGTCTCGATGCTTCAAAGTTCGCGCTAAGCCATCGAGCAGAGAGTGAGCCTCTCGCATTCCGAATGGGTAGCGGCTCATCGACACGTGGGGCCCATGAAATAACCTAAATCATCTTGATGGGGATATCCCACCACGTCAAAGCACGTCCGGGCCAAAAGGTAGAGGACAAATCATCGTATCCCAAATGGGCAGCAGCTCATCGGCATCGGGCTCTCAAGGTGATATCAACGAAGTTAAGGCCCGACAGGGCTCAAAGGGGCTCAATAAAAGGAAGCTAGAGTTATCCTAGAAGGTAGAGGTAATTGAGTCAGGGTACCACGGCCCCGTCCTCCATAGCTACTAGGACCCTTAGTCTACCTGGTCGTGAAGGTAGTCGACCCAACACGTCCTGAGATCCCCAGTCAGCAATCTGTGATTTACGTTGTCCACATGAACCTCGGTAGCCCTAAGGTCAGATGAAAGAAACTCTATTCTATGGTTAAATGTTGGAGCTCCAAGAGGTGGGACTTAGACTTACCGAAGTGGCAAGGATGCCTCAGAAAAGAAAAGAAAGTGAAGGTTCGGCTACAAAGCTGGAAATACTCCAAACAAAAAGACTTACACTCCGTCTGGGTCAGAGAGCCTTCTAACACCCTAAGCGCACTGGACAACCACCTAAAAAAGGTATGCTGGGCCAATAAGGTTGAAGAAGCGTGGGGGCCCCTCCTCGAGACATGCAAATATGAATACAGTTATCTAGAGTTGTCCTTAAGTATTGTGAAGGCCCTAATAATATATGCATGGAAGTAAATATTGTAATTTTTAAATCCTGAATATTTTAATCCTAAATTTTAATTATCTTGAATATTTTATTTANAAGTTGTCCTTAAGTATTGTGAATGCCCTAATAATATATGCATGAAAGTAAATATTGTAATTTTTAAATCCTGAATATTTTAATCCTAAATTTTAATTATCTTGAATATTTTATTTAGAATTATGTAGAAAATTATAATTTTAGGTCCTTAATGAGCCTAGATTATATTGTGAAATCTCAAATAAACCATAAAAAGAAACAAAGAAAACACATGCAAGTGTAAGCATGCAACATGATGCAAAAAGGAAAATAAGTCAAATCAAAATAATAAACATGCTGGTGTCGCTGGGTCGGCAACATATCCCAGAAAAGAAAAAGGTAGTCGGACTCCGCATATACATGTCTGGTCCTAATTCTATACATCAATATAAAATGCAGAATTAAGAACGGGGCACGAGCATCTGCTCTTAGTTCCCTTCACGTGGTTCTCGTACCAAACACCTCGGAACCCGTGCCCGTATCTTAATTCTACTACAGGACTCTCCTAGTCTCTAAAAAGTACATAGGAAAAAAAACTTAATCCTGCATGAGAACAAGTGTCAGCGGGAAAGCTCACATGCAAATAACGTATTATGAGTCATGCCTTAAAAGTGGGGGAGCTAAACATCACCTGCAAGAAAATTGTTAAAAATCATTACTTGCTCCCCTATAGTGATATATATGTGTGTGCATATAAATAGGCACATCTCCTTGCAGAAGAACGCCCTAGCACACTAGCAAACATATGAAACATGTAGGCACACCACAAGCATAATGCAAAAGAAAGATATCTGGCTAGGGCAACCAATCCAACATAGAACAATAGTCAGGCATTAAAAAGACTACCTAGCATCCTAAATCCTAGCCTAGCACACCATCTAACAAAAATTTTGTCAACCTAGTATCTAAGTGCGGGGTAAGTCTGGGTATAATATGACTTTGACGGGGTCGTCATACTGGGTGTCACGAAGAACGGTGACACAAGTTAGATCTATTAGATCTTTAGCACAGTCATACTCGTGTCAATCCCGATGATTGGGATCAACCCAGCAAGCAATACTCGTTAAGGCATTGCGACCAACACAGGGTCACTCTCCTAACGAACCTGACTCGCTATCCATCGCGACCGACACGGGGTCACTCTCCTAACAGTAAGCAATGCTCGTTAAGGCATCGCGACCGACACGGGGTCACTCTCTTAACGAGCCTAGATCGCTAGCCATTCAAACAGGCAAATGCAAGTGAGAGCAGTTATGTGACAGAAGTGATGAGTATACCGTAAGGCAGTGACTCAGGAAAAGATGGGCATGTCGTGGAGGCAGCAACCCGAACAAATGGGTGTGTCGTAGCGGCAGTGACCCGAAGGGTGGGCTTGCCGTGCAGGCAGCGACCCGAAGAAGGTGTGTCGAGGCGGCAGTGGCCGAAAGGAATGGACATGTCGTGGCGGCAGTGGCCCGAAGAAGGTGTGTCGAGGCGGCAATGACCGAAAGGGATGGGCGCGCCGTGACGGCGGCGGCCTAAAGAAGGTGTGTTAAGGCGGAAGTGACCGAAAAGGATGGGTGTGCCGTGACGACAGCGACCCAAGGAATGTGTGCTGAGGCGGCGGTGACCGAAAGGGATGGGTGTATCATGGTGGCAGCGGCTCGACAGAAGTACAACACAACTAAATGACAATGATCATGCAAGCTAACACATATCAGATGCAACATGAAAATAGGCAAGCATGCGATATAATGCAAAAGCAAACAAACATGCAGGTAATTGGTTGACAGGATCGTGGTGGCCTGTCAAACCAAAGTGAGACGTTGACTGGGCCGGAGCAGCCTATCGGAGCGAAATGAAATGCTCGTAAGGCCGAGGTGGCCGGTCGGAGCGAAGTAAGATGCTCGTCGGGTCGGGGCGGCCGATCGGAGCGAAGTGAGAAGCTCGTCTGGTCGGGGCGATCGGTTGGAGCTAAGTGAAATGCTCACCGAGTCGGGGTGGTCGATCGAAGCAAAATTAAATGCAACATGCACCAAGCAAAAATGCAATATGCAGCAAACCAACATGCAAGTATCAAATCAAGCTCGTGCTAACGACCTCATCTGGGTGACCTAAGGTTTAGACACTTGGATGTGCAATACCGTTGCCTCTTACTTTGGTGAGGAAATGTGGGGAGTTTCTCCCCGGATCTCCGAGAGGAAAACTCTCCACGACGTTGCGAAATAAGATAGTTACAAAGTTTTTCTTATTTTGTGAACTCCTCCAGACTTTGCAAAGCAAGCCAGCTACAAAGTTTCTCTCGCTTTGCCAAGTCTGACCTCCCAACTTCTTCAAGTAAAACTGGGGAATCCAAAACAAGGGGAGTGAGGGACTCCGACCTATCAGGACTTGTGCTAAGACTCACAACAAGAGGGGAGACACTCGGCTTTACGGGGGGTATTTAGCCACACATAGGAATTCCTAACCTAAAGATTGGCTCTAGGAAAACCAACGATCCATCATGCAGGCACGTCGTCCTGCTGACCCACGCAGGCGCACGCACCTCGTATGGGCAATTGAACCCACACGCCTAGACTCCACTATTCCTAAGGCTGTCTAGGAGGTAGGGGATCTCACGCTCACCACCGTGAAGGTTGCAAACGTGTTTTCTTTACTTGCTCCAAGTCGTTGACGTCCGGTCCGTGCTCCATTGTATCTCGTAGAGCGTGCACATAACAACAAAAAGACCCAATGAGGGCAGGAGTCAGTGAGGTATGCAAAGTATCCAGAATAAATGACCATAGCATTGCAATTACATGATCAATACGTACCTTCATGAGAGGGGTTGGATGCGTCGAGGCATTACCAGGTTGCCCCGCTAGGAACCACAAAAACTTTACATGAGGATTAGATGCAACAAGCTCATCTATATTGTTCCTCAACAATAGGAGAGATTAAGAAATGTTAGCCCACTTCTTAGTACTTCAGATAACAAAAGTTCATCATTTATTTATTTGCAAATCACAAAGGATCCACATTTGTTAAATCAAAGTGAGACAAATCCATAGGATAATAATTTTGATTTAGCTTAATCCTCGACGCCTTGGAATTCTACAAATTAAAGCATTAATTTGATAGGACTTTATATCAATGAATCAAATTTATGGCATATATAGAGGATTTAGAGCAAGAATTTTACCAAAAATTTGAGCTCACCCCATCTGCATCCATGGCCTCGGGTAGGAGAAGAAAAATAGAGATTTTCATATATTTGTTGGTGCTCACCGGTGGGGGGATATGGAGGCAAGGAAATAAGCCAGCAGCTAGAGCAAGGAACTCCGGTGGTCCTCGTCGGCGACGAGGGAGGAGAACCAGCAGCTCAGGACGTCGGCGTGGGAGGAGATCTGGCGGCTCGGCTGCTCAGCGTGCGGCTCTCAGGGAAGGGAAGGGAGAGAAGGTCGACGTTCGTCTACGAGAGGGACGCCGCCAGCAGCTCTGCGAGTTTGCTGGTGTCGTCGTCGGTCGAGGGGGGAGCGACGCTAGGGTTTTCGCAAATGAGGGTGCGGCGATGGGAAAAAATTTGCGTACGTTAAGGGGTACGCATTTCTGCATACATAATAGTGTACACGGGAGTTACATGGGAGTTACAAGCATGTACACGAGAGTTACATAGGAGTTACAAGCATGTATAATTGTTAGAGCGGGGTTACACAGGATTTACACAGGAGGTTACACGGGAGTTACACGGGAGGTACAACAGGTTATAACCCCCTTGTAATTCTGATGTAACTCCCATGTACACTATTATGTACACAGGATTTTTTCCGCGGCCGCTGAGATGTGTCGCGTGAGGGAGAGAGAGAGAGGGGATAGCGTGGGTTGATAAGGGATTATATATATATATATANGTACACGTCCTCGCGGCGAAGTGGATGTCCTTCCTGGCTAAAATCGACGTTCTGGACGCGTTTGCGCAGTCTATTTCGTCGTTCGATGATCGTGCCCAAAACGATAATTCACACATTTTTACCCCGCCCGTGAAGCCGTAACGAAGTGGACATCCTTCGTAGGTGAAATCGATGTTTCGGACACACCGTGTGGTCCGTTTCATCGTCCAGGGTCATCTGGACAACTTTGCTGACAATCGAGCCAATTTGAGCCAATTTTGCACGCGGCGTGATGAATAATATTCGTCGAGCCGATCAAATGTCGACCGGCCTTCCCCTAAGAAAAAACCAAAGCCTAGCAGAAAGACCCTGGCTACGCGCCCCTCAACACACACCGAAAGGTCTTGGGTGGGTGTCTAAACTATCGGATATTACGAACGAGCCGTAAACTATCCCGAATAATGCAGGTGGACATCCTACACTCGTGACATCAAAAATTGATGTCAACAATAGAATAGAAAATGAATAGTGGGCATGTGTGACAGCTTAGGTGTAAAGCGCGACGAATCGCGGGATGACGCATTGGACTTCAGAGCCGTCGAGGTTGCGCTGCGCTGACTCATATAAGTATATAAATAGGGTATTTTGGACTTAAATAATTACAAAAACTATAAAAATTCATATTTTTATGTAGTTTGATCATAAAAATAAAATAAGATATTTTTATACTCAGTGAAAAGAGGAGAAAACTATGAACCAAAAATTAAAATATTTTGTAGAATAGACAAAATTGTAATTATTTAACTAGAACCAAAATTTAAATTGCACAACATGATTGTACAAATGCCTAAGGATAAAGTGAGGATTTATGTTGCACTAGACAAACAACCTCGAAATCCTATGATTTGTTATTTAATTCTAAGGAAGAGATTGTTGTTGTAGATATGTTTTCTCTCTCAAAGTTGTTCTTCTGTACATCCTTGTCATGCTGCTCACTAAGTTAACTCTAAGCTCGTAGTCGAAATAACTGTCCTAAAGTCTAAGGTTCAAAAGGTTTTACCATGTGTGTTTCAGTGTTTTAGTTTTGCTATTATTCAAGCATTATGGAAGGTTAAAGCTGATTAGAGCCACACCGGTTAGGATCCGAAGGTTTCATCATTCAGGTACCATTATTTTCTCTTAAATTTATTTAGTCTAAATGAGTTGTTAAGCTCATTTAAACTGGGGAGANAAAATATTTAATATTTAAAAATTCTCCAATTCGTGTGTTATTCATCAGTGCATGTAAATATAGAAAAATGCATGTTCTTTCTAGGTAATTTTTACATTCCAGACTCGCCGGAGCAGTTCGTTTTGTCATCTGAAGTCGTTCAGACAACTTCATCGACGATCAGGTCAAAAAAACATCAAATTCAATTTTTGTCAAAATTTAAGTTCTTGCTCGGTCGTTCTGAAAAATTTATTCAAGCTTCGATAAATAACGGCGCAGACGATGCGAATTGTGGTAATCGAACGTGTCGATTGTTCGAATCACGAAGTTTGTGTGTGCGAAGGTGCAAATTGTGCAAAAGGCAATCTTAAGGTTTAAAGGTATTATAGAGACTCCTTTTGAGTTCCCTCATGTTAGTTTCAACCTTCCAAATGTTATGTCAAGAATCACATGCAAAACTTCAAAAGAATATAGAAGCAATTTGAATCTCTAAAATGAGGTGGGTCTCATTTCTAAGGCTCCAAGATAGTCAAAGGGAGAAACATAAGGCTAGATCCTAAACCCTAAGAAGAAAACTAGACCTCACTAAAAATGAGATTAACAACTTAACATACCTCCTTGCCTCTTTTAGAAACTCATGTGGGTGGTCCTAAGCCCTTAGCCTTTGGCTAGAAGGTCAGGGCCAACATGTGGAGGATGTAAAATGAGCTCTCCCATGAATCTTATAGCCTCAAGGGGGGAGGGGGGTTGGTCTCCATGGTTTGCATGGTCACCATGGCCAACTAAATCCAATTACACCAAAACACCCAACCTTAGCCTCCTACCCTCAATTTTCCCCAAATTTACCAAAATACAACTGAGTCTCTAAAATTCCCAAAATTATTCAAACTCTCAATTCTTCACCAAAATTCATATGGAACCACTTCAAATTACCCCAATTACTCAAACTCCCCCAAAATCCTCAAAAAATTACCAAAATACCCCCCATACACCACCCAATATTACTAAAATGCCCCCAATATCCTAAAATTTTTCTAAAATCCCTAAAATCATTCTAAACTTCACCAAAACCAACTCTAGTCACATAATATTCGCCATTGCACTCAAAATCCTCCAAATCCATCAAAATTGGCCAAAATTTTCAAATTACCACTAAATCCCTAAAGTCCCCAAATCACTCTCAATTCCCACAAAATTCATCTTAAACTCACCCAATTCCAAATTCAAACTAGATATTATCATGTCCAAGCGTAATTTAGACCAAATTTAAGTCCAATTTCACGCAATTCCAAAACCCAAAATCTAAGTTCAAGTCAACTACCCCAAATTGGCCCCAAAGCCAAATTTCACCAAATTAAGCCACATGCCCAATCCAAATCCACAAGAATTATTTTCCAAATTCATCATGAAATTTTTCAAGACCAATTTTAGCTTTCAATTGATTTGGATCCAAGACTAAGCCAAGCCAAAATCCAATTTCAAGCCCAAACCGCAATTTTAAGCCTAATCCAAAATCCAATTCAAAACTTTTTGATTAATCAAAAGCTTAATTACCACAACCACGTCTTAAGCCCTAAGATCCTAATCACATCATCTAACCAACCCTACTTAGTTCCACGGACCAATTCTCCCTCAAAATGTGGAAACCCTCTCCTTAATTTAGCTGACTCCCTTACCCATGCAATGAGATGGCTTACCTTCAAATCTAATCACCATTAAAACTCCCGTGACCTCCCTGAGCCAGCTAGCCACCACCCCTGGCCTGGCTGGACACTCTAATGGCCAGAAAACCTAAAACCAAGAAGGGTGGTCATGACTCAAACCCAAATTCTCACACATCCCATGTGGCAAACCCTAATTGATCAATTGTGTGTTCTCCCCTCCATTTAAGCTTACTTGCACCGACCAATGACAACCCAAAGCCTCCCTCTTTTCCTGAATTATAAATAGCCCCCTCCACGACCAAAATTAAAGATGATCCAAACCCTTAGAAAACTCTGCCAAATTGCTTCCTAAGTGCAATCCCACCATCATCTCCATCACCTAAGCTTAATTTAACCACTGAAATCTAAGGCTTTTTGGATAATTTCACTAATTTCTTCAAAACTCTAAATTAACCATTCCACGATGTCACGCTCCGCCACATTCGAGAAATCATCGAGACGAACAGAGGATGGAAGATTCTAGAGAAGGTCCGAATATGAGGAGTCATCAAAGGGGCTCTAGAAGATTCCACCACATTCAGGAGAGAGCAAGAAGGAAAAGCTCTAAAGAGGATCTAAGAATAACCTAGAATGTTCTAGAGTTATTTATGTACATTAGAATAGTCTAAGAGATAGAATATTATATTGTAATCTAGAAGCTTCTCTTGGACATTGTATAGTCCCACATTGGCTAGATGAAAGGCCAAAGGCATGGAGGAGGCTATAAATAGGAACTCCTCCCCTCATTTGTAATTACCCAAGCATTTAATCAAAGCATTCTAGTATTCAATTGCAAAGTATTCCTTTCTCTCTATTCTTCTTCTTAAGAGTGCTTGGGGCTGCTAAGTTCAGTGTTGTGAGTGATTAGGCTGATTTAGTGCTAAGAGAGAGCGCTAAAGCCGCACGGGTAACTTAACGAAAGTTAGTCCGTGACAACGAGCTTCCCTAGACCTTAAATACACTTCCTCAATCAAAACTCCTCTCTTCCGAGCACTCTAACATAGTTCTAGGCCAAGCCTGAGTCACCCTTCAATTGAAATCATACATAAATCTTACCTCAACTCAAACCAACACTTAGAGGATGTTCGTGGACTCAACGTGAAGCTCAAGAACAAACTCAATCGAGGCCTCATCTCTTAGGCTAAGGTATAGCTCAAAATCCTTAATTTTACGCTCGATTTGGACCTATGTTAAGAGAACTTGTGTTTCATACATATTTAACTATATAGATACAATCGTCTCACTTGTATGAATGTGTAGGAACGAACCCTATGAGATTTGGTTAAGAATCGAGTGAGATATTATGTTTAGAACATGGATAGTTCTCGGTTTATGATGATCAGGGCGATGAACTGATGTCGTATGTTTTCGCGTGTATCAAAAAGACGAACCAGATCACGTCGGATGATAGATGTTTTCATTCGTTTTTCTCTCTTTTATTTTAGAAGGAGTCATCAGCCTGTCGATCGTTGTATACTTTCCTTTTCCGAATAAATCTTTTTTCTGAGTTATATGAATGACCAGGAGAAGGGAGGAATCGAAAATGAGGGACATACGACAAAGCGACAAACAAGATAAAACACAAAATGTGAAGAGTCTACATACGGTAAACTTAGCAAGAATATGTTAAGAATGTCCTCTAAACAAAATCGTGCGAAAGCACCTTAAACTAATATCCGCGAAAAAATATCTACGTAAAGTACCTAAAATCAGAGAGTCAGGTGTTGGTGCCTGTTCTGGGGTCAAGAGCACTCCCAAGGGGACGTATCCCACTTGGTTAATTACATCTTAGGGGGTACCCAAGAATGCTCTCGATAAAAGGAGTTTTGTTTGGAATATCATGAATTTGGGGTGATAGGTACTCAAAGGAAGATTATTCTATGTGAGAACAGTCTCGATGCTTCAAAGTTCGCGCTAAGCCATCGAGCAGAGAGTGAGCCTCTCGCATTCCGAATGGGTAGCGGCTCATCGACACGTGGGGCCCATGAAATAACCTAAATCATCTTGATGGGGATATCCCACCACGTCAAAGCACGTCCGGGCCAAAAGGTAGAGGACAAATCATCGTATCCCAAATGGGCAGCAGCTCATCGGCATCGGGCTCTCAAGGTGATATCAACGAAGTTAAGGCCCGACAGGGCTCAAAGGGGCTCAATAAAAGGAAGCTAGAGTTATCCTAGAAGGTAGAGGTAATTGAGTCAGGGTACCACGGCCCCGTCCTCCATAGCTACTAGGACCCTTAGTCTACCTGGTCGTGAAGGTAGTCGACCCAACACGTCCTGAGATCCCCAGTCAGCAATCTGTGATTTACGTTGTCCACATGAACCTCGGTAGCCCTAAGGTCAGATGAAAGAAACTCTATTCTATGGTTAAATGTTGGAGCTCCAAGAGGTGGGACTTAGACTTACCGAAGTGGCAAGGATGCCTCAGAAAAGAAAAGAAAGTGAAGGTTCGGCTACAAAGCTGGAAATACTCCAAACAAAAAGACTTACACTCCGTCTGGGTCAGAGAGCCTTCTAACACCCTAAGCGCACTGGACAACCACCTAAAAAAGGTATGCTGGGCCAATAAGGTTGAAGAAGCGTGGGGGCCCCTCCTCGAGACATGCAAATATGAATACAGTTATCTAGAGTTGTCCTTAAGTATTGTGAAGGCCCTAATAATATATGCATGGAAGTAAATATTGTAATTTTTAAATCCTGAATATTTTAATCCTAAATTTTAATTATCTTGAATATTTTATTTAGAATTATGTAGAAAATTATAATTTTAGGTCCTTAATGAGCCTAGATTATATTGTGAAATCTCAAATAAACCATAAAAAGAAACAAAGAAAACACATGCAAGTGTAAGCATGCAACATGATGCAAAAAGGAAAATAAGTCAAATCAAAATAATAAATAGGCTGGTGTCGCTGGGTCGGCAACATATCCCATAAAAGAAAAAGGTGGTTGGACTCCGCATATACATGTCTGGTCATAATTCTATACATCAATATAAAATGCAAAATTAAGATATGGGGCACGAGCATCTGCTCTTAGTCCCCTTCACGTGGTTCCCGTACCAAATACCTCGGAACCCGTGCCCGTATCTTAGTTCTTCTATAGGACTCTCCTAGTCTCTAAAAAGCACATAGGAAAAAAAAACTTAATCCTACATGAGAAAAAGTGTCAGCGGGAAAGCTCACATGCAAATAACGTATCATGAGTCATGCCTTAAAAGTGGGGGAGCTAAACATCACCTGCAAGAAAATTGTTAAAAATCATTACTTGCTCCCCTATAGTGATATATATGTGTGTGCATATAAATAGGCACAGCTCCTTGCAGAAGAATGCCCTAGCACACTAGCAAACATATGAAACATGTAGGCACACCACAATCATAATGCAAAAGAAAGATATCTGGCTAGGGCAACCAATCCAACATAGAACAATAGTCAGGCATTAAAAAGACTACATAGCATCCTAAATCCTAGCCTAGCACACCATCTAACAAAAATTTTGTCAACCTAGTATCTAAGTGCGGGGTAAGTCTGGGTATAATATGACTTTGACGGGATCGTCATACTGGCTCCGTCCTAAAGATTTGAAGCATCTAAAGGGTGTCACGAAGAGCGGTGACACAAGTTAGATCTATTAGATCTTTAGCATAGTCATACTCGTGTCAATCCCGATGACTTAGCTCGCATTGCTCACTGGGATCAACCAGTAAGCAATGCTCGTTAAGGCATCGCGACCGACACGGGGTCACTCTCTTAACGAGCCTAGATCGCTAGCCATGCAAACAGGCAAATGCAAGTGAGAGCAGTTATGTGACAGAAGTGNCATGCAAACAGGCAAATGCAAGTGAGAGCAGTTATGTGACAGAAGTGATGAGTATAGCAGTGACTCAGGAAAAGATGGGCATGTCGTGGAGGCAGCAACCCGAACAAATGGGTGTCTCGTAGCGGCAGTGACCCGAAGGGTGGGCTTGCCGTGCAGGCAGTGACCCGAAGAAGGTGTGCCGAGGCGGCAGTGACCGAAAGGAATGGACATGTCGTGGCGGCAGTGGCCCAAAGAAGGTGTGTCGAGGCGGCAATAACCGAAAGGGATGGGCGCGCCGTGGCGGCGGCGGCCTAAAGAAGGTGTGTTAAGGCGGCAGTGACTAAAAAGGATGGGCGTTCCGTGACGACAGCGACCCAAGGAATGTGTGCTGAGGCGGCGGTGACCGAAAGAGATGGGCGTATCATGGTGGCAGCGGCTCGATAGAAGTACAACACAACTAAATGACAATGATCATGCAAGCTAACACATACCAGATGCAACATGAAAATAGGCAAGCATGCGATATAATGCAAAAGCAAACAAACATGCAGGTAATTAGTTGACATGATCGTGGTGGCCAGTCAAACCAAAGTGAGACGTTGACTGGGCCGGAGTAGCCTATTGGGGCGAAATGAAATGCTCGTCAGGCCGAGGTGGCCGGTCGGAGCGAAGTAAGATGCTCGTCGGGCCGGGGCGGCCGATCGGAGCGAAGTGAGAAGCTCACCGTGTCGGAGCGACCGATTGGAGCTAAGTGAAATGCTCACTGGGTCGGGGTGGTCGATCGAAGCAAAATTAAATGCAACATGCACCAAGCAAAAATGTAATATGCAGCAAACCAACATGCAAGTATCAAATCAGGCTCGTGCTAACGACCTCATCTGGGTGACCTAAGGTTTAGACACTTGGATGTGCAACACCGTTGCCTCTTGCTTTGGTGAGGAAATGTGGGGAGTTTCTCCCCGGATCTCCGAGAGGAAAACTCTCCACGACGTTGTGAAATAAGATAGCTACAAAGCTTTTCTTATTTTGTGAACTCCTCCAGACTTTGCAAAGCAAGCCAGCTACAAAGCTTCTCTCGCTTTGCCAAGTCTGACCTCCCAACTTCTCCAAGTAAAACTGGGGAATCCAAAACAAGGGGAGTGAGGGACTCCAACCTATCAGGACTTGTGCTAAGACTCACACAAGAGGGGAGACACTCGGCTTTACGGGGGATATTTGGCCACACATAGGAATTCCTAACCTAAAGATTTGCTCTAGGAAAACCAACGATCCATCATGCAGGCACGTCGTTCTGCTGACCCACGCCGGCGCACGTACCCTTTATGGGCAATTGAACTCACACGCCTAGACTCCATTATTCCTAAGTTTGTCTACAAGGTAGGGGATCTCACCACCGTGAAGGTTGCAAACGTGTTTTCTTTGCTTGCTCCAAGTCGTTGACGTCCGGTCCGTGCTCCATTGTATCTCGTAGAGCGTGCACAGAACAACAAAAAGACCCAATGATGGCAGGAGTCAGTGAGGTATGCAAAGTACCCAGAATAAATGATCATAGCATTGCAATTATATGATCAATATGTACCTTCATGAGAGGGGTTGGATGCGTCGAGGCATTACCAGGTTGCCCTGCTAGGAACCACAAAAACTTTACATGAGGATTAGACGCATCAAGCTCATCTATATTGTTCCTCAACAATAGGAGAGATTAAGAAATGTTAGCCCACTTCTTAGTACTTCAGATAACAAAAGTTCATCATTTATTTATTTGCAAATCACAAATGATCCACATTTGCTAAATCAAAGTGAGATAAATCCATAGGATAATAATTTGATTTAGCTTAATCCTCGACGCCTTGGAATTCTACAAATTAAAGCATTAATCTGATAGGACTTTATATCAATGAATCAAATTTATGGCATATATAGAGGATTTAGAGCAAGGATTTTACCAAAAATTTGAGCTCACCCCATCTGCATCCATGGCCTCGGGTAGGAGAAGAAAAATAGAGATTTTCATATATTTGTAGGTGCTCACCGGTGGGGGGATATGGAGGCAAGGAAATAAGCCAGCAGCTGGAGCAAGGAACTCCGGTGGTCCTCGTCGGCGACGAGGGAGGAGATCCAGCGGCTCGGGACGTCGGCGTGGGAGGAGATCTGGCGGCTCGGCTGCTCAGCGTGCGACTCTCAGGGAAGGGAAAGGAGAGAAGGTCGGCGTTCGTCTGCGAGAGGGACGCCTTCAGCAGCTCCACGAGTTTGCTGGTGTCGTCGTCGGTCGAGGGGGGAGCGGAGCTAGGGTTTTCGCGAAGGAGGGTGCGGCGCTGGGAAAATGTTTGCGTACGTCAAGGGGTACGCATCTCTGTATATATTATAGTGTACACGGAAGTTACATGGGAGTTACAAGCGTGTACACGAGAGTTACATCGGAGTTACAAGCATGTATAATTGTTAGAGCGGGGTTATACGAGATTTACACAGGAGGTTAAACGGGAGGTACAATAGGTTATAACCCCCTTGTAATTCTGATGTAACTCTCATGTACATTATTATGTACGCAGAGATGCGTACCCCTTGACGTACGCAATTTTTTTTCCGCGGCCGCTGGGATGTATCGCGTGAGGGAGAGAGAGAGAGAGGGGATAGCATGGGTTGATAAGGGATAGTATATATATATATATATAATATTATATTATAATAACAATAATTATATTATTATTATTATTCGTGTATTCTTCACTCGTACACGTCCTCGCGGCGAAGTGGATGTCCTTCCTGGCGAAAATCGACGTTCTGGATGCGTTTGTGCAGTCCATTTCGTCGTTGATGATCGTGCCCAAAACAAAAATTCACACATTTTTACCCCGCCCGCAAATCCGTAACGAAGTGGACATTCTTCGTAGGTGAAATCGATGTTTCGGACACATCGTGTGGTCTGTTTCATCATCCAGGGTCATCTGGACAACTTTGCTGACAATCGAGCCAATTTGAGCCAATTTTGCACGCGGCGTGATGAATAATATTCGTCGAGCCGATCAAATGTCGACCGGCCTTCCCCTAAGAAAAAACCAAAGCCTAGCAGAAAGACCCTGGCTACGCGCCCCTCAACACACACCGAAAGGTCCTGGGTGGGTGTCTAAACTATCGGATATTACGGACGAGCCGTAAACTATCCCGAATAATGCAGGTGGACACCCTACGCTCGTGACATCAAAAATTGATGTCAACAATAGAATAGAACGTGAATCGCGGGCATGTGTGGCAGCTTAGGTGTAAAGCGCGACAAATCGCGGGATGACGCATTGGACTTCATAGCCGTTGAGGTTGCGCTGCGCTGACTCAGATAAGTATATAAATAGGATATTTTGGACTTAAATAATTACAAAAACTATAAAAATTCATATTTTTATGTAATTTAATCATAAAAATAAAATAAGATATTTTTATACTCAGTGAAAAGAGGAGAAAACTATGAACCAAAAATTAAAACATTTTGTAGAATAGACAAAATTGTAATTATTTAACTAGAACCAAAAATTAAATTGCACAACATGATTGTACAAATGCCTAAGGATAAAGTGAGGATTTATGTTACACTAGACAAACAACCTCAAAATCCTATGATTTGTTATTTAATTCTAAGAAAGAGATTGTTGTTGTAGATATGCTTTCTCTCTCAAAGTTGTTCTTTTGTACATCCTTGTCATGCTGCCCACAGAGTTAACTCTAAGCTCCTAGTCGAAATAACAGTCCTAAAGTCTAAGGCTCAAAAGGTTTTACCATGTGTGTTTTGGTGTTTTAGTTTTGCTATTATTCAAGCATTATGGAAGGTTAAAGTTGATTAGAGCCACACCGGTTATGATCCGAATGTTTCATCCTTCAGGTACCATTATTTTCTCTTAAATTTATTTAGTCTAAATGAGTTGTTAAGCTCATTTAAACTGGGTAGATCTCATTAGAAACCATATGTTACCTCATCCGACGGACTCCCGTAAATTCAAAATGACATATTATGTAATTGTTATTTTATTATTTTTTTTAAATGATGTTTATTTTTGAAAAAATATTTTAGTATATTTTTACATGTAAGGCAAATAAATGCAAGTAAGAAAATGTTGTAAAGTAAATAAATAAAATTACATTGCTTAAAAACATAAATGCGTACCTGGGCCTCTGCTACCGCTGCATGGTGATATACTAAAATAATTTGTTGTTTTAAGTATACATTTTATGCTTATTTTTTGTGATATTGCACTTTAAAGAAGGATATTTTTATATTTTTATTGCAGGTATATCAATGTTAGGCATTTAGAGTAAAAGTAGCAAAAATGACAAAATTTAGAGCCAAAATAACGAATTTTGTGATTCTAGCGCCTGAAGCGCCATTTTACAGAGAGCTGGTGTCTGAAACACCATTTTACAGATAGTTGGTGTCTGAAGTGCCAGATTTGGTTCCTGAAGCGCCAAAACCCAGAACTATGCGATCTTAAGTAAGTTGGTTCCTGAAACGCCTGAACTAACGCTTGAAGCGTCAGAGATGACTTTTTACAAATTAAGGTAGTTCGGGATAAATTTTACACAAATTTCGAAGGGGCCACTTGTTTTAAACGCCCCATAGAGTGATTCAATGCATCTAGACACTCTGGAAGGTTCTTTTATGAAGAAATATGTCTCTTGGATCAAAATACATATCTTTTGAAATTCAAAAGGGTTGACTTTTGGATAGAATTTTGGAGGAAAATTCGAATTTTGTTTTTAGGGAGGCAGTTTCTAATAGAAGAGAGGGAAGTAAAGGGCTTGAAGAGAGAGTGTGAGAGCATATGAGGAGCGAAGGAGGAGAGTTAGAAGGTTAAAAGGAGGCGTGAAAAAAGAGAGACAAAGTCAATGACTTGGAGATTTTCTTCAAGGGTTGTAAGGGGAGAAGGAAGATGTAAGATTTTTTCTTCACTACACTTCTAAAAGAGAATTGAAAGTGCTTGTAAAAAGGAGAAATGCTTGAAGAGAACTATTAGGCATTTACTTGGGAAGAATTGTGATAAGTTGTGTCTTTTATTTCTTTATTTTTGTGAACTCGTCTTTATATATGAAATCCGTGTTTTGTTGTTTCCTTCTCATGAATTCTGAGCAGTCTTATTTATCCTTCTACCTACTTTGAGATATGATTTTGTGAAGAATTAATTTTATTTTATATGGTTTTAAATATAAAAAATTTGTGATGATTCGAACTCCGATCTTCATTTAAATTTTGATTTAGTCAATTGAAATGTTAAAATATGTTGAAAACATATGATCCAAAAGAGCTTTGATTTCTATAACATAGAGAGAATCACATTTGATTTCATGGGAGAGGATGTAATCCATGGGGTTGAGTGCAAATAAATAAGGAAATATACTTTGTTGAATGCAGAATTTGAGATTTTAAGGTGACAGATTAAAATCCTCAATTTGGTCCAGTTGATTGGAAACTAATGTGAGATTGTTAGCCCTCGGGAGAGGGAGTAGTGGGAGCTCTAGAGTGGTAGCCAGTATTATCTCAATCTAATAACAGAATTAGGGACCAAACTCTAGATTAGTCAATATTCTTTATATACTTAGAAGAGTGTAAAAAATATGATTGCTTCTATTTGACACAAAATAATTTTATATATTTGTAAATGATTTTAATATCTTCACAATCCATATATACTCATTATAAAGGGAAAGTATGATTTCTTAAATTTGAACTCTTTATCACAAAAACTTTGTTTAGTTTTCATAAGTTTCTCTTGAAAATTTAGCAATTATTTTAATTAACTCAGTTCTTTTAACTGCATTTTATTTAGCATACACTTAATTGCTTTAGATTCAAATTTCATAGTTTAGTATTTTAGTTTGAATTGTGTTTTACATTATAGTCATAAGAATTTAGCTATAAACATTTTCAACTTCCATGTGGGATCAATATCTAGTACTCCATTAGAGTCATTTAATACTTGAGCGATACGTATACTTGCGTTATTATTAGGGGATTTGATAGTTTAAATATTTTTAAAAGATAAAATTATTTTTATTAAAGTTATTTTTGTTGATGATACATTGCATATTTATTATTATAACCGTTGTGTGTATTTTGTAATATTGAAAAATATTTACAAAAGTAACACACAAAAATCTACCACGTCNTGTTGTGTGTATTTTATAATATTGAAAAATATTTACAAAAGTAACACACAAAAATCTACCACATCACATTATTAGCATCATAAAAGATAATATATTTGTAGGAAATTTAAATAAATTGCAGGAAAGTAAACGAGAATACCCTGTATGAGAAAAACTCAGAAAATGAGATGTAAGAAAACACGAGTAAAAGAAAACCCGCAGTCACATATAAAATATTGGGACTGCGTGTAAGACATTGATAAATGTGGGGGCTCAGAGCTGGACTGTGTGCTACCCGATCTTAATTAAGAGCTACCAACCCGATCATCTACGGAGGGCAGTCATAACTTCGATCTAAGTGATTAACCATGGACCTTTACAAATTTCCATTTTTAAACTTAACTTTCAGGCATATATAATTTACTTTATCACACAAATAGGATTTTTGTTTAAAACATTTTGTAGAATAGTGCAGTTCGTAGGTTAGTTACTCTGATCGAGCTAGGATTACAAACAACCTAAGAGTATCGAAGGCAATTAACTTCTTAAGAGTCGTTGAATAATATCACCGGTCCTTATCCTCTCATTTTATTAAAGGTCCTTGAGGTAAGAGATATTATGTTAAATCTCACACTGTATCCCTTGTTTTAGCACACATTAGCATTATCGTCATTGCCCTAGCCACCTAAACCTTAGACCTACAAAAGCTCGATGATCCATATGTGGCAAAAATAAATATCTTCAATTTCTCACATGGATTTAAAAACTTTAGGGAAGACTCAAATCCTTAAGCATTGGGTCAATTAATATATGATAAGTAGTGTAGGGTATTTCTATTGATTTATGTGAGTTATCGAGTCCCGAGGCATAAGTTGGGGTGTTCTTAAGAGTTTTAATAGATGATTTTATTGAGCAAAGAAAAA
>JXCR01081590.1:267283-280834 GCA_002079205.1 Phalaenopsis hybrid cultivar
CGCAAGACTTTCCTATGGTCCAAAGGTCCTATAGGAATTCTCATCAGGGTTCCCTTATGTAATCTCTAATCTTTGTATTAAAAAATTATTGATCACATATAGAACCAACATAGAGAACAAAGATTTGGTTGAAATGTCTAAGAAGAAGGTGGGTTCCATTTCTAAGATGCTAAGATAGTCATCGGGAAAGTCCTAAGGCTAGATCCTAGTCACTAAAGGAATGACCCAAAACCCTCACCCAAAAGTGAGGTCAACAGAAGATATAATAACATGTAATGTAGATGAGTCTCCCAGAAACACATACTTCAAGTGGCTAGGCAATATTTTCAACTCAAGTTTAGATTGTTTTATAATTGATGAAACTAGATTCTTATCAGCATTTCCTGTAATATCTAGCATCTCAAATCTTTCCTGAACATACTAGATTCTTATCAGTATTTTCTGTAATATCCAGCATCTCTAATCTTTCCTAAACATAATCTAATTCTTCATTTTCTAATTCGTCCAAAATAACTTCATCAATTTCTTCAAATTGCTCTTTCTCTTCAAAATATTCTTTAAAATGTTCATTCAATAGATGTTCACTAATTTCCATGCAAAAAATTCATTATCTCTTTCAACAGCACGATATTTCATAAATTTCACAATGTTAAAAGTAACTTCTTGATTGTTAACTCTCATAGTTAATTCCCATTTTTAAACATCTATCATAGCTTTTCCAGTAGCTAAAAATGATCTCCCTAAAATGATAGGTATTTCTTTATCTTCCTCTATATCTAAAACAATTAAATTCATAGGAAAGATAAATTTTTCAACTTTTACTAACACATCTTCTATAACTCTCTTAGGATATGTAACTGAACGATCTGCTAACTGAAGAGTTACAGAAGTAGGTGAGACTTCTCCTAATCCTAATCTTTTGAAAATTGATTGAGACATAAGATTAATGCTGACTCCCAAATCACATAAAGCTCTTCCATAAAATTTTTCACCGATAGCACACGGTATAGTGAAACTACCAGGATCTTTTAATTTTTCAGGAAGCTTNAAAATATTTGTGTCCAGCAAGTCTATCTACTATTTGGTCTAAAAAAGGTTAAGGGAAGTGATCTTTCCTGGTGGCAGTATTTAATTTTCTATAATCAATGCAAATATGTCACTCAATAACTTGTCTGATAGGTATTAATTCATTATTTTCTTTTGTTTCAACAGTCACTCATCCTTTCTTAAAAACAAAATGAATTGGACTTACCCACGCACTATCTGAAATATGATATATAATTCCAGTGTCTAACCATCACAATGAATAGGACTTACCCACGCACTATCTGAAATAAGATATATAATTCCAGTGTCTAACCATTTCAAAATTTCTTTTTAACTACTTCTTTCATGATTGGAATTAATCTTCTTTGTGGATCAACTCTTGGTTTATATTATTCATCTGATATAATTCTATGCATACAGATCGAAGGACTGATTCCTTTAATATCAGCTAAGGTCCAACCAAAAGCTTTTTTATATCTTTTTAATGTATCTAACTGTCTTTGCTCTTGCAAATCATTTAATTCTGAAGATATAATAACAGGTAATGTAGATGAGTCTCCCAGAAACACATACTTCAAGTGGCTAGGCAATATTTTCAACTCAAGTTCAAGTGATTTTATAATTGACGGAACTAGATTCTTATCAGTATTTTCTGTAATATCCAACATCTCTAATCTTTCCTGAACATAATCTAATTCTTCATTTTCTAATTCGTCCAAAATAACTTCATCAATTTCTTCAAATTGCTCTTTCTCTTCAAAATATTCTTTAAAATGTTCATTCAATAGATGTTCACTAATTTCCATGCAAAAAATTCATTATCTCTTTCAACAACACGGTATTTCATAGATTTCACAATGTTAAAAGTAACTTCTTGATCGTTAACTCTCATAGTTAATTCTCTTTTTTGAACAACTATCATAGCTTTTCCAGTAGCTAAAAATGATCTCCCTAAAATGATAGGTATTTCTTTATCTTCCTCCATATCTAAAATAATGAAATCCACAGGAATAATAAATTTATCAACTTTTACTAACACATCTTCTATAACTCCCTTAGGATATGTAACTGAACTATAAATTTGTCCACTTTTACTAACACATCTTCTATAACTCCCTTAGGATATGTAACTGAACGATTTGCTAACTGAAGAGTTACAGAAGTAGGTGAGACTTCTCCTAATCCTAATCATTTGAAAATTGATACGCTAACTGAAGAGTTATAGAAGTAGGTGAGACTTCTCCTAATCCTAATTTTTTGAAAATTGATTCTAACTGAAGAGTTAAAGAAGTAGGTGAGACTTCTCCTAATCCTAATCTTTTGAAAATTGATCTAACTAAAGAGTTACAGAAGTAGGTGAGACTTCTCCTAATCCTAATGTTTTGAAAATTGATAGAGACATAAGATTTATTTACTAACACATCTTCTATAACTCCCTTAGGATATGTAACTGAACGATCTGCTAACTGTAGTCTTACTAACACATCTTCTATAACTCCCTTAGGATATGTAACTGAACGATCCGCTAACTGAAGAATTACAGAAGTAGGTGAGACTTCTCCTAATCCTAATCTTTTGAAAATTGATAGAGGCATAAGAATAACATAAGTAAGTGAGACTTCTCCTAATCCTAATCTTTTGAAAATTGATTGAGACATAAGATTAATGTTGGCTCCCAAATCACATAAAGGTCTTCCATAAAATTTTTCACCGATAGCACACGGTATAGTGAAACTACCAGGATCTTTTAATTTCTAGAACTTTTTCTAAATAATTGCACTACACTCTTCGCTAAGTGCAACAGTTTTGTTGTCTGTGAAAAATAATTGCACCACACCCTTCGCTAAGTGCAACAGTTTCATGATCAGTGAACTTCCTTTTCTTGTTCAGAATATCTTTCATAAATTTTACATAATTGGGCATTTGCTCTAAAGCTTCTACGAAGGGAATATTTACCATTAACTTCTTAAGAATTTCTAAAAATTTGGGAAATTATTTATTCTGTTTGTGTTGTTTCAATCTTTGAGGAAACGGTGGTGGAGGTTTCTTCATAGTAATTTTCATTGGTGTAAGTGGATATTCTACATCTGGGTAATCATGATCCTTTTCTTTATCGGTATCCACTTTCTCTTTTTCAATTTTTGTTTCTTTCTGTATTCTTGTTTCCAATTTTTTTTCACTTCGTAATTGTATCACTTTGATTTGTTCTTTTCCTNACATCTATAATCAATCTAAGTGATCCCACTAATCCATTATAAAAAGTTTGAATTATCAACCAATCTGGTAACGAATGATGAGAGCATTTCCTAAGAAGATCTTTAAATCTCTCCCAAGCTTCATATATTGACTCTCCATCAATCTGACAGAACGATGTTATGTCATTTCTAATTTTAACAGTTTTGGATGGAGGAAAATATTTAGATAGAAATTTCTGTGAAAGTTTTCCCTAAGTTCTAATAGATCATGGTGCTAACAAATTTAATCACATCTTAGCCTTATCCCTAAGTGAAAAAAGGAAAAAATATAAGTCTAACAACATCGTTTGAAACTCTTTCATATTTAAAGGTAGCCCACAGTTCTAAAAAACTAGCGATGTGAAAATTAGGATCTTCATTTAGTGTACCTCCGAATTGATTGTTTTGTACCATTTGGATAATAACAGGTTTAAGCTCAAATGAATAGCAGCTACAAAATTTAGATAGGATAAGTGAATTTCATGATAATAGCAAGTTTAAGCTCAAATGAATTAGCAGCTACATCAGGATTTTGGATAGATAAGTGAATTTCATCTATTGTACGATTTGCATAATCTTATAGGGGTCTAGGTTAGTGTTCATTTTCTATTCCTTGATTGTTCATGTTGTTTTCCATTGTATTAGAATTTCTAGGTTCTCTTCTCAATCTTCTAATTTTTCTAATAGTGCGTTCTAATTTCGAATTGTAGGGTATAAGATTTTCAAGTCCAAATTTAAGCATACAATTTGAAATCAGTACACATTAAAACAATTAACTAAATATAAAAATAAGTTGCAATTCAAGTAAAATTTTCTAATAATTCTAATTTGTTCGTTACTCTAATTATGATTCTTGTTTGCTCCCCGGCAAAGGCGCCAAAAACTTGATAACGACTTTATGTATGTTTAAAAATATAAGTATTTAATACTGCTGCTAAAAGATTTAATTCCTTAGCAACTGCACCAAAAATTTTATAACAATTATAGATTCAATAAAGATGTATGTATAAATATTCAATAATTGTGAAGTCACACTTATCAAATCAAGTATACGTATTGCTCAAGTAATATAGGGCTCTAATGGAGGCCTAGATAACGATCCCACAGGGAGTAATATTAGAACTACGAACTAAGATTTTAGAAAAGCAATACTTAATCGGAAAATCAAATTTCTTATCTATCACTAATAGGCAATTGAAATAAATATGCAATTGAAATAAATATGCAATTTTAATAACTCTTAAATAACTAATTATACTAATAAAGTTTTTAATGTGATATTCAATATACACTGAAAACATCATTCTCTTTGTCAAGAAATTATAGTGAATTGATAAAGTGAATCAGTTCAATTTATTCTCCTCGTCAAGAAATTATAGTGAATGGATAAAGTGAATCAGTTCAAATTGTATTGTGTCAAATAGGATCTATTCTTTACCCTTTGGTCTAGGCACAATGAACAATGACTAATCCTATGCTTGTTTACTGAATATGCGGTTAGGCTGGGAGGATACCGGCTCTCACCTCGGAGCTCTCACGTTTCCCTCGTCTAAGGGCTGACATCTACACTTCAGCACCCAAACTATAGGACCGAATGGGGGATTTTAGTCAGTCACTCTAAAATCTCCAATTCTACGACCGATAATTTTATTTCCCTATTTATTTGCACCCAACTTCCAAGGGCTTTGAGCTCCCTGAATCTTGGATGTAATCTTCACTTTAATTGCAAAACTCAATATATTTTAACAAATTAATTGACCATATTGAAAGTAAATTAAGATCGAAGTGAAAAGATCATCACAACTTCTTTAACATTTTCATGGCTCAACCAATTCAAATAACCATTTCACAAATCTCAAGACAAGGAGAAAGACAGAGAAAACTACTCAGAACTCATGGAAAAAACATAACAAAACTCGAAATTCATATATAAAAGCAAAGTCATACAAACTACAATAAGTAAATAAACTTATCTCTAATTTCTCCCCAAGCAAATTCCTCGAAGTTCCTTTGATCTCTTCCTTTCTTTACAACACATAGAATTCATCTTCAAAGCGGCAAGGGGGAAAAAATCTTTCACTTTCCCTCCACTCTTACAATCTCTCGAAGAATTCCTCACAATTTAGACTCTCTACACTTTCCCAACACTTAACTCTTGAGCCTCTTCCCTCCTTATTTTTCGGCCAAAGTCTTCTCTTTAAAGATGTGGACGAGTTTTCCCAAGAGTTGCCTAAGCATCCCTCCAAAATTCGTCCTCATCAAATGCATTGTTGGGCATAACCGCCGAGCTGGCCTTCGGCGGCCTTGAGGGCGCCGTCGGTGGGCCTTCTAAGTAAATTAAATCTAGAGTCTCGGGAAAAGTCCGTCATCGGCGTCGTTGGGCTCGCCGTCGACGCTCTAGTTCAAATCTTCATATTTTGGTCCTTTTCGCTCCAAATTTGCTCCTTTTTGCATACTTTTGCTCCAATGACCCTAATTCATCATTCCTGCAACAAAACATCAAAAATACATTTCTTCAAAGTGCAATATCATAAAAAATAATGTAAAATAGGTATGAAAATCTCAATATATTTTGTTTTGGTCAAAATTCTGGTCACAAGAAACTCGAAAAATCACTTTTCATAATTTTTTTAATTATTGTTTATTTATTTTAATTATTTGAATGCAAAAATTCTATTTACTTGAAAAAATAACTTTAGTGGTCAAAACAATTTAAATGGATTTCAAATTTTTACAATAAGTTAAAATAGTCATTATTTATAGTGTGGAATCATTTTTTTATAATTTTTTAATTATGTTATATTTATTTTAATTTTTATGGTTTAAAATGATTTAATTAGCTATAGTAATGTACAAAAATATTTAAACTTAATTTATATTTTTCTTAGAGTCATTTGACCACAGAAAATCTACCAAAACAAGTCTCATATTTTTTTTATTTATATTTTAATTTAAATAAATAATTTAGGTAAAAATAGACAATTGGACTTGAAAATTAGCGTTTCTTGGCTATAGATGTTCTCTAATTTTGAAAAAATCAAAGAACATTCCTACTATCAAGAGGAAAAAACCCCCAAAAGTTCAAGACATGATGATTATTATCTATCTATTAATTAATTAAAAATAAAATACATGCCATATAATTCTTATTTTTGGTCCATTATATTCTTCTCTGTCCACTGAGCAAGTGGGTATTTTTATTTTTTTTAATAATTTTTCTACACCAAGTTATGAATTTTTAAAATTTATGTATTTTAATTAAATAAAAATACCCCATTTTTCTACTTATCAACGAGGCATCCACGTCAAACTACAGCAGCTCCAAAAGAGTACACAGCGCGTTCTGATTCGTTGCGCTTTACACCTCAACAGGCTACGCGTCTAGCTGTTCACGAATAGATCTCTCGCTCGATTTCTCCTCTGTCGTTGGATCAATAGACGTGTGAATGGATGGCATCTGTTTATCGTCCCCATCTATTCTAAATTGAGAATAGTTTGCACTAAAACCCTAAGATCTTACTCTTTACTGAACCAACCAAATCACATGGGGTTTGTTTCTATAGCTTCATTTAATCAAGGCAAACCTATCTCTACTGCTACATGCGTATGAAATACAAGCTCACTTCACAATTGATGAAACTGAGAGCAAAATTAGAGAATTTGAAATATACCTTCACCCAAGAGGTGAGGCCTTAATTCGGTGCTTGTGGAAGCTTCAATATAGTCCAACGAACCTCCTGGAAGCATTGGTTCCCTCTGGTATAAGGTCTAAGTAGGAGTTCGACCAACAGGTGGTACAGTTTTAGACTAGGAGTGGGTTAGAGAGCTCAACAGAGAGGGGTTTTGATGGGGAACTTTCTCGTTTGGTCTGAGGAAGCTTTTAGATGTTTTAATTTGGAGTTTGGGGGAGTTTAATGTACTGGGTGAAAAAGCCCTAGATTTGGGTGATAAAATTGAGCCTGGACAGTGGATTTCAGTGATTGGAAATGGTTGGGTTGAACTCAGGAAGGCTAGAGGAAGCTCTATGAGCAATTTGGAATGTTCTCCCTAAACAATTGGTAGCACTCTCTTCATGGCCGTGAGAGGGGTGGTTTAAATAGGGAGGAAGGATTGACCAATTGGGCTGGTCAGTAGGTGCAAAGTGGAGCTTAGGTGGAAGGCTGAACGAAGCCAATGGCCAATAGTGGTGTGCCACATTGAATGGGTGAATTTGAAGCTTGGTTTGTGAGGGAGCCTTCTCGATTTTGGGTTTTCCGGGCACTAGGCCAGTCGACCAGGGTAGGGGAGGTGGCTAGCTGGCTCAAGGAACCAAGGGAGAGGTTTAATTGTGATTAGCCCTAAGGTTTGATGGCTGATGACATGGGGTGAAGTTTAACCAAATTAGGATAAGTGGCTCCTTAATTTAAGGGACCCTTGGTACATGGATTCAAAATTGGGTCTTATCTGGTTTGATTATCATCCAAGGGGGTTAAACATGGTAGGACAAGATTAAGCTTGGTTAATACAAAAGGTTTAAGTTGATTTTGGGGCTTAGGTTCAAANTAATTTGGCCATCTTTGACAAAATCCTCAAATTAGCCCCAAGGGAGAGGTTTAATTGTGATTAGCCCTAAGGTTTGATGGCTGATGACATGGGGTGAAGTTTAACCAAATTAGGATAAGTGGCTCCTTAATTTATAGGACCCTTGGTACATGGATTCAAAATTAGGTCTTAGCTGGTTTGATTATCATCCAAGGGGGCTAAACATGGTAGGACAAGATTAAGCTTGGTTAATACAAAAGGTTTAAGTTGATTTTGGGGCTTAGGTTCAAAATTAGGGGTTGGGCCAAAAGTTGGACTTAGGCTTGGTTTGGCCTTGACTTAAAAATTGTTTAAAAGGTCCACATGGTCCATGAGGATGTCATGAAGAGTTTAGGAGATAAAATTGGGGCCATTGAATTGATCACAAGGTTCAATTTGATGGAATTTTGAGGTTAGGTCAATTTTGGGGAAATTGGTTTGAGCTTGGAATTTGAGTTTAAACTTGGATTCAATTGGGCTTGAATTTGGTTCAAAATTGGCTTAGACATGATAAAATTTGACTTGGAATTGAAATTTGGGAAATTTGAAATCAATTTGATGGAATTTATGATGGATTTGGAGATTTTAGGCATTTAGGGGTAAAATTGGGATTTTTGTCAAAATTGGTCAATTTTGTCAAATTGGGTCCAATGGGTGGCTAATATTAATTTTGGGGATGTTTGGAATGATTTTGGGAATTTTTGTGTCATGAGGGGCATTTTGGTAAATTTAGAAAAGTTTGGGGNATCAATTTGGTCAAATTGGGTCCAATGGGTGGCTAATATTAATTTTAGGGATGTTTGGAATGATTTTGGGAATTTTTGTGTCATGAGGGGCATTTTGGTAAATTTAGAAAAGTTTGGGGGCAAAAGGCCAAAATTAGGAATTTGGGAAGAATTGGGTCAACTGAAGATGTTAATCATATAATTACCCTTATGGTGCCATAAGACTAAGGTAATCCCTATTTTTGGATCCTCCATGTGTTGATCTTAGCCAAACCCTAACTTAGGGGAAAGGGTTTGAGAGACCATCGACATGAGTTTCCAAAAGAATAAGGGATCAAGCTAAGCATGTTTGGTTAAGGGTTTAGGGTGTGAGTGAAGGTGAGAGGTTTCAAGTGTGTTTGTGCAAGACTGNGTCTTAGCCAAACTCTAACCTAGGGGAAAGGGTTTGGGAGACCATCGACATGAGTTTCCAAAAGAATAAGGGATCAAACTAAGCATGTTTGGTTAAGGGTTTAGGGTGTGAGTGAAGGTGAGAGGTTTCAAGTGTGTTTGTGCAAGACTGACCAAGACCACACCACTCAGGGCTAACTTTAAGGCCAAACAATCTTATGGGGACTCTTCTTGAGCTCCCCCATGTTGGCTCCACCTACTAATTGCTAGAGGTTAGAATTAACATGTGGAACTCCAAAAGAGCAAAGAGACATTTAAAATTTCTAAGGTTGAGGGTTCCCTTACTAGTCCTCTAGGAATAGTCAATAGGAAAATCCTATGGCTAGATCCTAGACCTCCAAGGAAGGAAGACTAGACCTCAACAAAAAGTGAGGTCAACACCTATACGACCGGTTGATGTTACAACAACTATTTACAACAATCTTGACATGCAACTGCCTTTATAACAATCAATTACGACCTTTGTGGTCCGTTACAACTATTATTACTGAACCACCACTGTACATCAACATTATAATTCAATCTCATCAAATTCAAGAGGAGAGTGAGCCTAGAAACTTATAATTACATAATTAATCATTTTAACTGAGATAGATCCAGTGTTTCTTTTCTTTTCTAGGATTTTTCACGTAAAGAATTGATGTGACTCCTCCTACTTACTTCTCTTTTTGTGTGTGTGTGCTAAATCTTTCCTAAGACACTAAATTATCACTCGACCACAACGAATCTTCCAACACTAAAAANCTACGACCTTTGTGGTCCGTTACAACTATTATTACTGAACTACCACTGTACATCAACATTATAATTCAATCTCATCAAATTCAAGAGGAGAGTGAGCCTAGAAACTTATAATTACATAGTTAATCATTTTAACTGAGATAGATCAAGTGTTTCTTTTCTTTTCTAGGATTTTTCACGTAAAAAATTGATGTCTTCTCCTACTTTTTTTTTGTGTGTGTGCTAAATCTTTCCTAAGACACTAAATTATCACTCGACCACAACGAATCTTCCAACACTAAAAAGTTCAACGTTCTTTTTTTATTGCATTATTGATAATATTTAGAGGGAAAATAAAAAAAATTTTGAATACATTTTTTTTTGTATTGCCTATCGTGTAGAGAATCAAAACCTTTATTCATACTAACATGAAAAGACAAATCTCAATTAAGAACAACATGACATTAATAATTGGCTTTTAGTAATTCAAACTAATTNTGTTCTTTTTTTATTGCATTATTGATAATATTTAGAGGGAAAATAAAAAAAAATTTGAATACATTTTTTTTGTATTGCCTATCGTGTAGAGAATCAAAACCTTTATTCATACAAACATGAAAAGACAAATCTCAATTAAGAACAACATGACATTAATAATTGGCTTTTAGTAATTCAAACTAATTTTTTCTTTGTAGCATTAAATTTATCATGCTACTTCTATCAAATCTCTTTGATATATATATATATATATATATTTTTGTGGTTTCCCATCACCATGTCTTTATTTTTGGGATGTCATATGAACCTTAAGGTTTATTTGGGGCAGCTGTAGCTTATCCAGCTTCTGCTGATAAGCAGCTGATTCTAATAATCTGCTGATGAGCAGCTGATCCAGATAAGTTGTCTGTTGTTTGGTTTGTGCGTATGAAAATAACTTATTCTGGAAAAATGATCATTTTGCCCCTGTTCTGAATAAGTTGTTTAGCTGTTGGTTTGTGCTGTTGGTAAATAGCTTATTTGCAAATATTTCTAGTTAAAAACCAAACAGTGTCGCAAAATTTATTATTTTCTCAAATGTCACAACATGAAAATGAAAAAGTGTTAACTAATATTTATATAACTCAAAAAGTTCTGATTATATTAAATAAATACAAAGACATATACGAAAGTGAATCATACATTCGCACACTAATACGGATTATGATATGACCCAAAAAAAGAAAAAATAACATGTTAAAATTACAAGGAAAAATATGACAATATTGACTTTAAAATGTAAAAACACATCACGACGACTGTTGCCCGGTTTCGATACCTCAAAACTCCTAGCAAAACTGTCCGACTGGGATATCGTAGAAACGGAAGAACTCGAACCACGTGATGGTCTCCCGTTGTGGTACTATCGAACTCTTAGCAGCTTTGTCGAATTGGGATATCGTAGAAACAGTTGCACCGTCGGCCCACATGAGGAATTTGCAGTATTCCGGTCCTTGTCCCCACCGCGGGCACCTGTAGAATTGTCGCCCGTAGCTATGTACCTGTCGTGACGTGAGCAGCAATGTCGGTAGCTCACATCGGCACATCACTTACCTTGACTTTCCTGAATACCTCGAGCTCATTGTCCTGTAATTATTATAATCATAAGCATATCCTTCCATAGGATATAATTTTACCATCAAAGAATGAAGAAAAGGCATGCACATAATTGATTTAAATTTTCTTCCATTCAGATAAAGAGCAATTAGAGTTCATACAATAACATTATCATATCNGCATCTATAATCAATATAAGTGATCCCACTAATCCATTATAAAAAGTTTGAATTATCAACCAATCTGGTAACGAATGATGAGAGCATTTTCTAAGAAGATCTTTAAATCTCTCCCAAGCTTCATATATTGACTCTCCATCAATCTGACAGAACGATGTTATGTCATTTCTAATTTTAACAGTTTTGGATGGAGGAAAATATTTAGATAGAAATTTCTGTGAAAGTTTTCCCCAAGTTCTAATAGATCTTGGTGCTAACAAATTTAATCACATCTTAGCCTTATCCCTAAGTGAAAAAAAGAAAAAATCTAAGTCTAACAACATCGTTTGAAACTCTTTCATATTTAAAGGTAGCCCACATTTCTAAAAAACTAGCGATGTGAAAATTAGGATCTTCATTTAGTGTACCTCCGAATTGATCGTTTTGTACCATTTGGATAATAGCAGGTTTAAGCTCAAATGAATTAGCAGCTACATCAGGATTTTAGATAGAATAAGTGAATTTCATCTGCTGTAGGACTTGCATAATCTCTTAGGGGACTAGGTTGGTGTTCATTCTCTATTCCTTGATAATAGCAAGTTTAAGCTCAAATGAATTAGCAGCTACATCAGGATTTTGGATAGATAAGTGAATTTCATCTACTGTAGGATTTGCATAATCTCATAGGGGTCTAGGTTGGTGTTCATTATCTATTCCTTGATGTACCGTAGGATTTGCATAGTCTCTTAAGGGTCTTGGTTGGTGTTCATTTTCTATTCCTTAATTGTTCATAATGTTTTCCATTGTATCACAATTTCTAGTTCAAGCTCAAATGAATTAGCAGCTACATCAGGATTTTGGATAGATAAGTGAATTTCATCTGCGTAGGATTTGTATAATCTTGTAGGGGTCTAGATTGGTGTTCATTTTATATTCCTTGATTGTTCATGTTGTTTTCCATTGTATTAGAATTTCTAGGTTCTCTTCTCAATCTTCTAATTTTTCTAACAGTGCGTTCTAATTTCGAATTGTAGGGTATAAGATTTTCAAGTCCAAATTTAAGCATACAATTTGAAATCAGTACACAGTAAAACAATTAACTAAATATAAAAATAAGTTGCAATTCAAGTAAAAATTTTCTAATAATTCTAATTTGTTCGTTACTCTAATTATGATTCTTGTTTACTCCTCGGCAAAGGCGCCAAAAACTTGATAACGACTTTATATATGCTTAAAAATATAAGTATTTAATACTGCTGCTAAAAGATTTAATTCCTTGTGACTTTATATATGCTTAAAAATACAAGTATTTAATACTGCTGCTAGAAGATTTAATTCCTCAGCAATTGCACCAAAAATTTTATAACAATTATAGATTCGATAAAGATGTATGTATAAATATTCAATAATTATAAAGTCACACTTATCAAATCAAGTATATGTATTGCTTAAGTAATATAGGGCTCTAATGGAGGCCTAGATGACGATCCCACAGGGAGTAATATTAGAACTACGAACTAAGATTTTAGAAAAGCAATACTTAATCGCAACAATGGAATTCAAATTTCTTATCTGTCACTAATAGGCAATTGAAATAAATATGCAATTTTAATAACTCTTAAATAACTAATTATACTAATAAGGTTTTTAATGTGTGTTGACCTCACTTTTGGTTGAGGTCTAGAAAACTTCTTTAGTAGCCTAGGTCTAGCCATAGGATTTTCCTATTGGCTAGTCTTAGAAAATTAGAAAAGGTACCCCCACCATTAGAAATTCCAAAGTCTTTCTCTTTACTCAACTTGAAGTTTCACATATTGATCTTAACTTCTAGCATTTAGTAGGTAAGATCATTGTGAGAGGATTCAAGAGGAGTTCCTATAGGATTACTTAGCCTTAGGATTGACCCTCGGTGTTGGTTTGGCGTTAGGATACACAATATCCTCACAATATTTTAGCTAAAACCAATCCATAGTTAGGGTACACAATATCCTCATTTTATTATAGCTAAAACCAATCCATAAGGACCCAAAATGAGGATTTAATTGATCCATGGTTCATTTAGAA
>JXCR01081590.1:283946-313166 GCA_002079205.1 Phalaenopsis hybrid cultivar
AATTACTTCAGCAATTACTTCAGAATCCATCAATTGCTTCAACAATTACTTCAGAATCCATCAATTCCTTCATAAACCATCAATTGCTAGGATAAAGCTCTTTCAACAATTACTTCAGCAACATAAATCAAATTTCTGGCCAGAAAATTGCAGACAGAAATATTTGTGCATTGGCATACAAAGCACACAATTCATATGTATTAACATTTCGCTGAGGTAAACTAACAAAAAGTTGTGGTTATCAATCTCAATAGAAGAATAAAAAAACTTCAGAATCCAAATTTCGGGCACGATTCAAACTTCATAATCCAAACAGAAATTGTTATAGGAAAATAAAAAGAAATAAAGACAAGTTTAGAATACGGAAATAAAATTTCTACTTAAAAACATAACAAACTTGCGAGAGTCTCAAGTTTAAATCCTACTATCGCATCAATATTCATTAATAAATAGAAGATTCAACAACTGTACAAAAAAGGTTAACAAAAACTGACTTTGAACTTCGTCAAAGTACAAAAAATTGCTATTTCAAAAAACTGACTTTGAACTTCGCCAAAGTACAAAAAATTGTTATTTCAAAAAATTGACTTTGAACGTCGATATACAACAACTGCACCCACGATAAGCAGTGTCATGATCGCACAATTCCGTCTGCTGTCTGATCTCGCAATGTCGTCATTTCCCTTGCATCTTCACCTTCGCACTTGTAAGGATGTTCTGATTCATCCTGGGGTATGGGACGTCCAACATAGAATTCAAATGCTTCTTGTGGAATATGATGCAGGTTTTCATCTACAGATGCAAAATCCTCATCGGAGCGTGAGTGGTGTCATCTTATGTAATTAAGCCGAGTCATTGTTGCCACAACTATTTTTACTTGCTTCGAAAATGGGTAGGTTGACATGTCACGTAATATCACTTACTTCTTCTTTCATACCCCGAATGACCTCTCAATGACATCATGTAAAGAGGAGTGTCTTTTGTTAAAAAATTTCTTTTCTACTACGTGCACCCCGCTTAACCTTTCGAAGCCCGAAATGTGGTACTTCGTGTCGGCATAAGGCTTTAGATAACCCCTTTGTAAAGGATATCCAGCATCAACTAGATAATACTTACCTGCACGAAATACATATTTTAATAACAATTTAGGAATATTTGATATTTTTGCTATAACAACGTACCAGGAGGGGGTATGGGAAGTAATGAGTTTGACGTCTTGTTGCAAATTTAAAAACACAACTATCGTGAGTGTTGCATTCCCATCTGGTCATCACAAATGTAAAACACATATTAAAATCACAAATGGTCATCACATTCCGTGTGAGAGAACCACGACGTCCAATGTAGGCTACTTTGTCGGTTTCAAATACACGTGCATCAACGTGAGTTCCATCAATAGCTCCTATACAATCTTAAATATAAAAATGTTTCAACAATTAATGAATGAAAGTTCCTAAGTTTAAGTTAGTAATAACATGTTTAAGATATACCTTAAAAAATGACATGTAACGATTGTCATTAGCAATTTGTGTAGGGATGGATTGAAGTGTGGGATTTTCAGGCTTAACTATCTTAGAGGCTAAACTTACTGGTGCATTCAGACCAATGGAGAAATACCCACTAATAGTCTCTGATGAATGTTGAAATCGCTCCATGGCTCCTCTAATGGACTCATTCTGAGATAAAATATAGAGTGTAATTGCTAACACCTCTCTTCATGTCATTCTAGTAGAGTCATTCAAACCATGATGGTGTTGTAGTTCGTAGAGCAGATCAATGAAAATCTCTTTCATCATACGAAACATGTTTGCAAAACGTGTTGGTTGGCCTTGTAGTAACTCACCGACCCATTTATCACCAACATATATCGATGTCATACATGGAGTTCATTCGATGTATGTGAAGTAGTAGTCATATAACAAAGTAAAAATAAGCACAATCTTTCTAACATAGTGCAAATGTTCCGGATTCATCCTACCAAAAGTAGTTCAAAGCTAATAGTTAATACTTTCAAACATTCAAAGACATCTAAAAGCAACAGTACAATCAGTACAATAAATTTTGAGTAAAAACAACCAGTTAAATATAAAGAGTGAAATAAAAGAAGTGCTAGGAAAACAAATAGCAATCCACGTTATAACAATACAATCAGTTTTGAGATAACGAAACGACAAGCTTTCTAAACATTCAGTTCTCCATGAAGGAACATAAGAAATTGACTTGATATTCTGCCTCCAACTTCACAAAAAAATTTCTGCGAACTGGATCTTATAGTAACTTAACATAGTTGAGATAAAATTTTCTATCTTCCTTTACCGCAGCATGTGTATTTAGGATTCAAAGACACCCCTCAACGGATATATCCAGTGATACATAAAGCTTAACAGAGCAGGATTCAACTAGCTTTTTGATTGTGCTTCTGACGAATGCCGCTCCTTTCTTCTTTTTCTCCACCCTACGCCGTTTTGGAATGGATGAGGATTCAGCAAGCCTTTCTTCAACTGACCTGGATTTGACAAGGCACTTCTTCTGAGCCACTTACATTATCAGTTTCAAGAGCATTAGCTGTGCCAATAAACTCATGTTCAGAAGAGGTGAAAGTATGTGTTCTCGTTGCAACCACCCCTTTGAGCATACCATCCAACTTCTCTTCCATTACTGGATCAATACCATTCATTTTGAATTTCTTAGCTGCTGGCAATACCTGCATGGTGAAGAAAAGTTAATTAGTTAAATAATCTCAATATAACTCAAATTAAAATAAAGAAATGGTATGGGGTAAGTTTTTACCTGTAGTTTCTCAGCCTACCACTCCTCGGGAGCATCTATCGTTCATTTCAATGGATCCCAACCCAAACTTGTAGTTCCCCTCTTAAGTTCTTTCCAAATTTTTCAATCCTTCTTTAATTGATCCAACTTGTTCTTAAATTTCATCCTGTCGTAGTCTCTGCTTGTGAGTTCTTTGAATTTGACATAAATATTATTCCAACATTCTTTGTTAAAATATGTCGTAGGTCTATTTCCTAGCTCCGCCTTCTTAAAACAGAGATCACAGAAAATATTTGTTGCTTCCTTGTCCCACATCGCAGATGATCCAACTTCTTTGCCCTTATTCATTGTGGTACTTACTAATGAAATTTTAAATAAGAAAAAAAATGCATTTAATAACATGACCCTAAAACTCCAATATTGACTAAAAATTCAGTTAGTTCTCAATGTTATATACATATATATGACAATATTACAAAATAAAACTTAAGTTTACCCATCAATCCTTATTTCCAAAAAAAAAACACAAAGTCAAATCCAACAGTAAAATACTACATTCTTATGCAAATCATAATGATTTCAATAATTTTTAACATCATATGTTTATGAATCAATGCATCAAAGTTTTTTTCAAATAGGTTTTGATTGCATAGAAGAAAGTTGTGGTCTTACATGTTCAGGCTTTCTGATGACATAGAATTAATGACATGAGTTGGTGATATTTACAATAAATTTGATAGTTTTGAGTAATAAAAAGAAGAGCATAAATAGACATTTAGAATGAGAAGATAAAACTTTACTAAGCTAAACCCTAAATGTTGCATTTTTTTAAATTTTCTACAAACAAATCGATAACCCATTTTAAAAATAACAAATGCATGAACCTGTATCCCTAATCGACATTCTCATTTTACTTACAAGGACAAATCACATTAGAATAAATTAAAAGTAAATGAATATTTCATGACATATCTGTTGATCTACCTCTCCTTGAAAATGAAATAATGCTTACTGCGAAGAAGAGGAATAAATGTGCGATCGAAGAAGTTTACCTTCTGAGAATGTTGAAGAAGGAGCTTGCTGAGGAGGAACAACGGAGCTAAAGGAAACAGATAGGGCAGACCTAAAAATTGGGGAATAAGAACCTCAGGGAAAGAATTTAAGAGGGAAGAATAGATGAATGAGAGGAGGGAAGATCGAGATTTCTTACCAAGGTTGGAGCAAGCTGCCTTCGGCGGAGGCAGAGCGGAGCAAGCTTCCTTAAACGGAAAGCTTCCTTCGGCAGAGAGCTTCGGTGGAGGCAGAGCTTGCATCTTCCTTCGGGAGAGGCAGAGTGGAGCAAAGTGGCGAATAAGGAGTCCGAAGCCAAATATTAGGGCACGAAGGAGGGGCAATCAAGTAAAAATGGGCATTCGAAACGATGATCGCAGGTCGAAACCCGCGATCGTGTTTTACCCTATTTTCAAATGTCGTTTACAAAATAGCTGCCTAAACACACAAAACAAACAGTACAACGACGTTTTCAAAAATGCCGCTGCACCTATAAGCTGCCCCAAATAGACCCTTAGTCTCCTCTATTTTTTTGTCAATAGTTTTGATGTAATTGTTAAGATACACTCTAGGAAAATGTAAATTAAAACATAAATTTCAAGTTGCTTTTCCCTTTATGTAAGCCTTTGTTAATGTGTATTTTATGACTCCAAAATAATCTTACAAAAAATTAATTAATTTATTATGAGCGTAGTGTCACCTCCCTAAAGAGCCCTTATGGGTGGTGGGTAGCCCAAGACTTAAATATTGTTTTTTGGCCCTACACCTAGCCGATGTGGGACTATCTGTCCGTGACATTCTCCTCCACCTAATCACGTGACGCTCTCGTCACGGATCGACTCCACCAAGGGTCCCACTAGACCATGGAGAGTCCACACATCTGACAAACAGTAATTTGCTCTGATACCACTTGTCGTCTCTCAAAAGAGCCCTTAATAGAGGTGGGCAGCCAAAGACTTAAATACTGCTTTTAGCCCTACACCTAGCCGATGTGGGACTATTTGTCCTTGACATTATTCTCCACCCAATCATGTGACACCCTCATCACAGATAAGCTCCACCGAGAGTCCCACTAGACCATGGAGAGTCCACACACCTGACAGACAGTAATCTGCTCTGATACAACTTATCACATCCCGAAAGAGCTCTTATGAGTGGTGGGCAGCCCAAGCCTTAAATACTATTTTTCTGCCCTACACCTAACCGATGTGGGACTTTTTGTCTCCTCCACCCAATCACGTGACGCTCTCGTCACGGATAGACTCCACCAAGGGTTCCACTGGACCATGGAGAGTCCACACATCTAGCAGACAATAATTTGCTCTGATACCACTTGTCTCCTCCCAAAAAAGCCCTTAATAGAGGTGGGCAGCCCAAGACTTAAATACTGCTTTTAGCCCTACACCTAGCCGATGTGGGACTATTTGTCCTTGACATTCTTCTCCACCCAATCACGTGACGCCTTCATCACAGATAGACTCCACCGAGGTTCCCACTGGACCATGGAGAGTCCACACACCTGATAGATAGTAATCTGCTCTGATACAACTTATCACCTCCCAAAAGAGCTCTTAGGGGTGGTGGGCAGCCCAAGACTTAAATACTGCTTTTCGGCCCTACACCTAACCGATGTGGGACTTTTTGTCTCCTCCACCCAATCACATGACGCTCTCGTCACAGATTGGCTTCACCGTGGGTCCCACTGGACCATTGAGAGTCCACACACATGAAATACAGTAATCTGCTTTGATACCACTTATCACCTCCCAAAAGAGCCCTTATAGATAGTGAGCAGCCCGAAACTTAAATATTACTTTTTGGTCCTATAACTAATTAATATGGGACTATTTATCCGTGACAATAGATTTTTAATTAACGACCAAAAATAGGTGGGGAGGCCATGCAAGTCGAAAATAACGCTGGAACCCGTGGAAATCAGAACGGCGTAAAAAACATTTGAGCCCTAGATATCTGTACAGAGCCCTGCGCCCATTTCTCGCTTCCTTTTTTTATCGGAGAGAGGTGAGAGGAATAAAAGGAAAAGAGAGGGAAAGAAAACCTCTTCAACTCGTATCCCTTCCCCCTCATTTCTTCTAACTCCCATTCGACGCTGCCGCATTTTGGACCCGATAAAGCCAGAACTAGGGTTTCGTAATCCTGTCTTTCGGTTCTCCCGCTTCTTTTACTCCTCGAACTCTCCTCCTCGGCAGCGATTCTACCCGGCCACCGTTTCTAGGGTTTCCGTACTCGATCCGCCATGGCGGCGGAGAAGCTGAGGGATTTGAGCAAGCCGATCGATGTCCCGCTCCTCGACGCTACGGTCGCTGCCTTTTATGGCACGGGATCTAAAGAAGAGGTGTGCTTTCTCTCCACCTGCACTTGCTATCTCCATCTCTCTTTTTCTAGAATCGTTCTGCCCCCTGGAGCATGGCTTCTATCTCGGCTCGTTGCACTTTTTGTTGTTTTGGGCGCTGTCAGGTTTGGGGTTTTTGGTCGAACGTGCATTTGGCTTTCCTTTAATTTGACATTGATTGCTCAATTTTCTTAGCTCGTCTTTCATTATCATCGTTGCAACTTTTATTTTTTCGCTTTTATAATATCGTTTATTGCTCTTTCTGTGGCGGTTGAACGCGTCCTTGTGCTGAATTTTTTAGCTTTGTACATGCATGGCACTATTTATGTCTTTTTCTCGGGTCTTGCTGCAAGAAGTTCTAGCTTTCTTGTGGTTAAGGTTCTCTTATGTTTTTCATGTTTAGTTTGTTTGAATGAATCTGAAAGCTGAGGGCGTTTTCTTGTCGCATTCATAAATCTAGTGAATGCCTCTTCATTTATTTTTGCCCGATCATGCCCTTAATCTTTCTTGAATATGCATTTATCGTCTGATGATTACATTTTCATTTGAATTGATATTTTTTACGATAGTTAGCTAATTTCCTAGCACCACTTGATATTCTATATAGAGGGCAGCGGCAGACCATATACTAAGGGACCTTCAGAACAACCAAGATATGTGGCTCCAAGTGGTTCACATTTTGCAGAATTCTCAAAATTTGAACACTAAGTTTTTTGCTCTTCAGGTGAGCCAAAAAGTTTACCTTTTTATTGACATGTATTTTGTATATTGGCTGGATATTTCCTTATATTATTTAAATGTCAAATTAAGATTTAATTTAGATGGGATTTGCTTAGAAAGGATAGGCTGATGAACAAAACTATGGATTTGTGCGATTAAAAAAACAATGGTAAATATATAAATTTGATTTCAAGGATTTATACCAACAAAAACTAGCTTACTTTGTTGTTTTATTTCCCCTTTATAAGTTTTTGTGCATGACAATCATGCTTTTATTGTCTAATTGGTTTTCCATTATCATGCAATGACATTTGAAGCACACTTATCAAAAGCAAGTTTCAACTTCAATATAAATGATTATGTTGTGTTTTTGTTATGACACTAAAAATAGAATTGGCAACAAGTTGTTCATGTGTGTATTTTTTTTCTTAGTTTAATTTTGAAGACTATCCTCATTAGACCTAATTCAACAAATTTGTTGGGTTAATTAATCAAACAAAAATTTAGTTTTTTCAAGAATTTCTTAGAAATGTTATCACACTAAAGAAATGTCTAAATGGTATTAATTTAGAGCATACTTGATGAAATTTAGTATGTATGGGATTTCTATCTGGCATTTTAGTACACAAACACTATGCGAACAAACAAAGAAGTTGCATAATAGTGCCACTAAGCTTTTAAAGGCAAAATATATTTTTTCAAGTTTAAAACTTGAATGTTTAAAAATATAAATTAAAATTAAAAGCCTTTCTAATCACTTAATGCAAAGGCAATACAACTCTTGAACTAGTAAAATGATAAAATAAATAAATAAATTAGCATATGAAATTATGAATTACCAGGCATTGTTGATCATAATAGCCAATCTTAAAATATTTTTGTCTCTATCTTTCTACAACAACAACAACAACAACAACAACAACAACAACAAGCCTTTATCCCACTAAGTGGGGCCGACTAAATGAATCATTTTTCTCCATTGTGTCGTATTGAGTATCATTTTCATTTAATTCTAATAGTTTAAGATCATTTTTTATACAATATGCCCTAGTCTGATAAGGCCTACCTCTGTCTTTCTTAACATAAGTTGAATCTAAAACGTCTACTCTCCAAACCAAATCATCAGATAGTTGACGTTTTTGTGACCGAACCATGTAAGACGACTCTCTCTAATCTTGTATGCAAGTGGAGCTACACCAACCCCTTCACAGATAGATTCATTTCACATTTTGTCTCTGTGTCAAATTAAATGTCGATCGTCTGATGGAATTTATTTTTGATTGCTTTTGTACATCCATTAAGTTTCTATTCAGCTATTTGTGTTTTGTTTCAAAATTGCCATGACGAACATTTGTAAGAAGAGTGATTAGTAAAGGAACGAAATGATGAAATAAAAATTGAAATGTTGTGTAGCTTTTAAAACAATTATAATTATGTACTTGTATATGAGGCTGTCATCTATACATCGCGTGTGCGTGTGTGTTTCGGGTGGGTCGTGGTGGGGTTGTTGTGCAGCATCTGACCATCATTTTAGAACTATGGTTTCCTGGATTCAAATTTCTGAAGTCGATAAGGGTGTATTTATTTATGGTAAACAGTACTTTTTTGCTTTGACCAAGACTTAAGTATTTTGAATGGTCATTCTAATGATTTGAAAGAAATTATCTTCTNGAAAATAACTTATTCTGGAAAAATGATCATTTCGCCCATGTTCTGAATAAGTTGTTTAGCTGTTGGTTTGTGCTGTTGGTAAATAGCTTATTTGCAAATTTTTCTAGTTAAAAACCAAACAGTGTCGCAGAATTTATTATTTTCTCAAATGTCACAACATGAAAATGAAAAAGTGTTAACTAACATTTATATAACTCAAAAAGTTCTGATTATATTAAATAAACACAAAGACATATACGAAAGTTAATCATACATTCACACACTAATACAGATTATAATATGACCCAAAAAAAGAAAAAATAACATGTTAAAATTACAAGGAAAAATATGACAATATTTACTTTAAAATGTAAAAACACATCACGACGACTGTTGCCCAGTTTTGATACCTCAAAACTCCTAGCAAAACTGTCCGACTGGGATATCGTAGAAACGGAAGAACTCGAACCACATGTGATGGTCTCCCGTTGTGGTACTATCGAACTCTTAGCAGCTGTGTCGAATTGGGATATCGTAGAAACAGTTGCACTGTCGGCCCACATGAAGAATTTGCAGTATTCCGGTCATTGTCCCCACCGCGGGCACTTGTAGAATTGCCGCCCGTAGCTATGTGTCTGTTGTGACGTGAGCAGCAATGACGGTAACTCACATCGGCACATCACTTACCTTGACTTTCCTGAATAGCTCGAGCTCATTGTCTTGTAATTATTATAACCATAAGCATATCCTTCCATAGGATATAATTTTACCATCAAAGAATGAAGAAAAGGCATGTACATAATTGATTTAAATTTTCTTCCATTCAGATAAAGAGCAATTAGAGTTCATACAATAACATTATCATATCTCACCATCTTAGGAAACCATTTAAATCAAGGCATTATTCTTTCATCTAAAAAATAAAAATATTAACCAAAGAAGCAACCAGAAGATAAAAATCAAACAAGCAACCATCAAGCCCAACACCGCATTTATATACATTCATACATAAATTCATCTTTCCATATATAAATTCAAGAAAATCCAGAAATCGCACAGGATAACTTCATTCATACATAAATTCCAGAAAATCCAGCAAATTGTTGAAATAGTCTATAAGATTATAATCAAATAGAAAGAAAAGGAGCACGCCAATTTACATATGTGTTGAAGCAATAAATTGGGGTATGTTTAGCTATATATAGGTTTTACAACTCAAGCAGGTTCAACAATTACTTCAACAATTACTTCAGAATCCATCAATTGCTTCAGCAATTACTTCAGAATCCATCAATTACTTCATAAACCATCAATTGCCAGGATAAAGCTCTTTCAACAATTACTTCAGCAACATAAATCAAATTTCTGGCCAGAAAATTGCGGACATAAANGAGTGTTGAAGTAATAAATTGGGGTATGTTTGGCTACATATAGGTTTTACAACTCAAGCAGGTTCAACAATTACTTCAGCAATTACTTCAGAATCCATCAATTGCTTCAACAATTACTTCAGAATCCATCAATTCCTTCATAAACCATCAATTGCTAGGATAAAGCTCTTTCAACAATTACTTCAGCAACATAAATCAAATTTCTGGCCAGAAAATTGCAGACAGAAATATTTGTGCATTGGCATACAAAGCACACAATTCATATGTATTAACATTTCGCTGAGGTAAACTAACAAAAAGTTGTGGTTATCAATCTCAATAGAAGAATAAAAAAACTTCAGAATCCAAATTTCGGGCACGATTCAAACTTCATAATCCAAACAGAAATTGTTATAGGAAAATAAAAAGAAATAAAGACAAGTTTAGAATACGGAAATAAAATTTCTACTTAAAAACATAACAAACTTGCGAGAGTCTCAAGTTTAAATCCTACTATCGCATCAATATTCANATATGCATTAACATTTTGCTGAGGTAAACTAACTAAAAGTTGTGGTTATCAATCTCAATAAAAGAATAAAAAAACTTCAGAATCCAAATTTCGGGCATGGTTCAAACTTCATAATCCAAACAGAAATTATTATAGGAAAATAAAATGAAATAAAGACAAGTTTAGAAAACAAAAATCAAATTTCTACTTAAAAACATAACAAACTTGCGAGAGTCTCAAGTTTAAATCCTACTATCGCATCAATATTCATTAATAAATAGAAGATTCAACAACTGTACAAAAAAGGTTAACAAAAACTGACTTTGAACTTCGACAAAGTACAAAAAATTGCTATTTCAAAAAACTGACTTTGAACTTCGTCAAAGTACAAAAAATTGTTATTTCAAAAAACTGACTTTGAACTTCGATATACAACAACTGCACCCACGATAAGCAGTGTCATGATCGCACAGTTTCGTCTGCTGTCTAATCTCGCAATGTCGCCATTTTCCTTGCACCTTCACCTTCGCACTTGTAAGGATGTTCTGATTCATCCTGGGATATGGGACGTCCAACATAGAATTCAAATGCTTCTTGTGGAATATGATGCAGGTTTTCATCTACAGATACAAANTTATTTCAAAAAATTGACTTTGAACGTCGATATACAACAACTGCACCCACGATAAGCAGTGTCATGATCGCACAATTCCGTCTGCTGTCTGATCTCGCAATGTCGTCATTTCCCTTGCATCTTCACCTTCGCACTTGTAAGGATGTTCTGATTCATCCTGGGGTATGGGACGTCCAACATAGAATTCAAATGCTTCTTGTGGAATATGATGCAGGTTTTCATCTACAGATACAAAATCCTCATCGGAGTGTGAGTAGTGTCATCTTATGTAATTAAGCAGAGTCATTGTTGCCACAACTATTTTTACTTGCTTCGGAAATGGGTAGGTTGGCATGTCACGTAATATCACTTACTTCTTCTTTCATACCCCGAATGACCTCTCAATGACATCATGTAAAGAGGAGTGTCTTTTGTTAAAAAATTTCTTTTCTACTACGTGCAACCCCGCTTAACCTTTCGAAGTCCGAAACGTGGTACTTCGTGTCGGCATAAGGCTTTAGATAACCCCTTTGTAAAGGATATCCAGCGTCAACTATATAATACTTACCTGCACAAAATACATATTTTAATAACGATTTAGGAATATTTGATATTTTTGCTATAACAACGTACCAGGAGGGGGTATGGGAAGTAATGAGTTTGACGTCTTGTTGCAAATTTAAAAACACAACTATCGTGAGTGTTGCATTCCCATTTGGTCATCACAAATGTAAAACACATATTAAAATCACAAATGGCCATCACATTTTGTGTGAGAGAACCACGACGTCCAATGTAGGCTACTTTGTCGGTTCCAAATACACGTGCATCAACGTGAGTTCCATCAATAGCTCCTATACAATCTTAAATATAAAATTGTTTCAACAATTAATGAATGAGAGTTTCCTAAGTTTAAGTTAATAATAACATGTTTAAGATATACCTTGAAAAATGACATGTAACGATTGTCATTAGCAATTTGTGTAGGGATGGATTGAAGTGTGGGATCTTCAGGCTTAACTATCTTAGAGACTAAACTTACTAATGCATTCAGACCAATGGAGAAATACCCACTAATAGTCTCCGATGAATGTTGAAATCACCCCATGGCTCCTCTAATGGACTCATTCTGAGATAAAATATAGAGTGTGATTGCTAACACCTCTCTTGATGTCATTCTAGTAGAACCATTCAAACCATGATGGTGTTGTAGTTCGTAGAGTAGATCAATGAAAATCTCTTTCATCATACGAAACATGTTTGCAAAACGTGTCGGATGGCCTTGTAGTAACTCACCGACCCATTTATCACCAACATATGTTGATGTCATACATGGAGTTCATTCGATGTATATGAAGTAGTAGTCATATAACAAAGTAAAAATAAGCACAATCTTTCTAACATAGTGCAAATGTTCCGGATTCATCCTACCAAAAGTAGTTCAAAGCTAATAGTTAATACTTTCAAACATTCAAAGACATCTAAAAGCAACAGTACAATCAGTACAATAAATTTTGAGTAAAAACATCCAGTTAAATATAAAGAGTGAAATAAAAGAAGTGTTAGGAAAACAAATAACAATCCACGTTATAACAATACAATCAGTTTTGAGATAATGAAACGACAAGCTTTCTAAACATTCAGTTCTCCATGAAGGAACATAAGAAATTGACTTGATATTCTGCCTCCAACTTCACAAAAAAATTTCTGCGAACTGGATCTTATAGTAACTTAACATAGTTGAGATAAAATTTTCTATCTTCCTTTACTGCAGCATGTGCATTTAGGATTCAAAGACACCCCTCAACGGATATATCCAGTGATACAGAAAGCTTAACAGAGCAGGTTTCAACAAGCTTTTTGATTGTGCTTCTGACGAATGTCGCTCCTTTTTTCTTTTTCTCCACCCTACGCCGTTTTGGAATGGATGAGGATTCAACAAGCCTTTCTTCAACTGACCTGGATTTGACAAGGCACTTCTTCTGAGCCACACATTATCAGTTTCAAGAGCATTAGCTATGCCAATAAACTCATGTTCAGAAGAGGTGAAAGTATGTGTTCTCGTTGCAACAACCCCTTTGAGCATACCATCCAACTTCTCTTCCATTACTGGATCCATACCATTCATTTTGAATTTCTTAGCTGCTGGCACGACCTACGTGGTGAAGAAAAGTTAATTAGTTAAATCATCTTAATATAACTCAAATTAAAATAAAGAAATGGTATCGGGTAAGTCTTCACCTGTAGTTTCTCAGCCTACCACTCCTCGGGAGCATCTATCGTTTATTTCAATGGATCTCAACCCAAACCTGTAGTTCCCCTCTTAAGTTCTTTCCAAATTTTCAATCCTTATTTAATTGATCCAACTTGTTCTTAAATTTCATCATGTCGTAATCTCTACTTGTGAGTTCTTTGAATTTGACAGAAATATTATTCCAACATTCTTTGTTAAAATATGTCGTATGTCTATTTCCTAGCTCCACCTTCTTAAAACAGAGATCACAGAAAATATTTATTGCTTCCTTGTCCCACATCGCAAATGATCCAACTTTTTTGCTCTTATTCATTGTGGTACTTACTAGTGAAAGGTTAAATAAGAACAAAAATGCATTTAATAACATGACCCTAAAACTCCAATATTGACTAAAAATTCAGTTAGTTCTCAATGTTATATACATATATATGACAATATTACAAAATAAAACTTAAATTTACCCATCAATCCTTATTTCCAAAAAAAACACAAAGTCAAATCCAACAGCAAAATACTACATTATTATGCAAATCATAATGATTTCAAGAATTTTTAACATCATACGTTTATGAATCAATGCATCAAAGTTTTTTCAAATAGGTTTTGATTGCATAGAAGAAAGTTGTGGTCTTACATGTTCAGACTTTCTGATGACATGGAATTAATGACATGGGTTGGTGATATTTACAATAAATTTGATAGTTTTGAGTAATAAAAAGAAGAGCATAAATAAACATTTAGAATGAGAAGATAAAACTTTACTAAGCTAAACCCTAAATGTCGCATTTTTTTAAATTTTCTACAAACAAATCGATAACCCATTTAAAAAAATAACAAAATGCATGAACCTGTATCCCTAATCAACATCCTCATTTTACTTACAAGGACAAATCACATTAGAATAGATTAAAAGTAAATGAATATTTCATGACATATCCGTTGATCTACCTCTCCTTGAAAATGAAATAATGCTTACTGCGAAGAAGAGGAATAAATGTGCGATCGAAGAAGTTTACCTTCTGAGAATGTTGAAGAAGGAGCTTGCTGAGGAGGAACAACGGAGCTAAAGGAAACAGATAGAGCAGACCTAAAAATCGGGGGATAAGAACCTCAGGGAAAGAATTTAAGAGGGAAGAATAGATGAATGAGAGGAGGGAAGATTGAGATTTCTTACCAAGGTTGGAGCAAGCTGCCTTCGGCGGAGGCAGAGCAGAGCAAGCTTCCTTAAACGGAAAGCTTCCTTCGGCAAAGAGCTTCGGTGGAGGCAGAGCTTGCATCTTCCTTCGGGAGAGGCAAAGTGGAGCAAAGTGGCGAATAAGGAGTCCGAAGCCAAATATTAGGGCACGAAGGAGGGGCAGTCAAGTAAAAACGGGCATTCGAAACGCTGATCGCAGGTCGAAACCCGCGATCGTGTTTTACCCTATTTTCAAATGTCGTTTACAAAAAAGCTACCTAAACGCACAAAACAAACAGTACAACGGAGTTTTCAAAAATGCCGCTGCACCTATAAGCTGCCCCAAACAGACCCTTAGTCTCCTCTATTTTTTTGTCAATAGTTTTGATGTAATTGTTAAGATACACTCTAGGAAAATGTAAATTAAAACATAAATTTCAAGTTGCTTTTCCCTTTATGTAAGCCTTTGTTAATGTGTATTTTATGACTCCAAAATAATCCTACAAAAAAATAATTAATTTATTATGAGCGTAGTGTCACCTCCTAAAAGAACCCTTATGGGTGGTGGGCAGCCCAAGACTTAAATACTGCTTTTTGGCCCTACAACTAGCCGATGTGGGACTATTTGTCCGTGACATTCTCCTCCACCCAAACACATGACGCTCTCGTCACGGATCGACTCCACCGAGGGTCCCACTGGACCATGGAGAGTCCACACATCTGACAAACAGTAATTTGCTCTGATACCACTTGTCATCTCTCAAAAGAGCCCTTAATAGAGGTGGGCAGCCCAGGACTTAAATACTGCTTTTAGCCCTACACCTAGCCGATGTGATACTATTTGTCCTTGCATTCTTCTCCACCCAATCACGTGACGCCCTCATTACGGATAAGCTCCACCAAGGGTCCCACTAGACCATGGAGAGTCCACGCACCTGACAGGCAGTAATCTGCTCTGATACAACTTATCACATCCCGAAAGAGCTCTTAGGGGTGGTGGGCAGCCCAAGCCTTAAATACTATTTTTCTGCCCTACACCAAACCGATGTGGGACTTTTTGTCTCCTCCACCCAATCACGTGACGCTCTCGTCACGGATAGACTCCACCAAGGGTTCCACTGGACCATGGAGAGTCCACACATCTAGCAGACAATAATTTGCTCTGATACCACTTGTCTCCTCCCAAAAAAGCCCTTAATAGAGGTGGGCAGCCCAAGACTTAAATACTGCTTTTAGCCCTACACCTAGCCGATGTGGGACTATTTGTCCTTGACATTCTTCTCCACCCAATCACGTGACGCCTTCATCACAGATAGACTCCACCGAGGTTCCCACTGGACCATGGAGAGTCCACACACCTGATAGATAGTAATCTGCTCTGATACAACTTATCACCTCCCAAAAGAGCTCTTAGGGGTGGTGGGCAGCCCAAGACTTAAATACTGCTTTTCGGCCCTACACCTAACCGATGTGGGACTTTTTGTCTCCTCCACCCAATCACATGACGCTCTCGTCACAGATTGGCTTCACCGTGGGTCCCACTGGACCATTGAGAGTCCACACACATGAAATACAGTAATCTGCTTTGATACCACTTATCACCTCCCAAAAGAGCCCTTATAGATAGTGAGCAGCCCGAAACTTAAATATTACTTTTTGGTCCTATAACTAATTAATATGGGACTATTTATCCGTGACAATAGATTTTTAATTAACGACCAAAAATAGGTGGGGAGGCCATGCAAGTCGAAAATAACGCTGGAACCCGTGGAAATCAGAACGGCGTAAAAAACATTTGAGCCCTAGATATCTGTACAGAGCCCTGCGCCCATTTCTCGCTTCCTTTTTTTATCGGAGAGAGGTGAGAGGAATAAAAGGAAAAGAGAGGGAAAGAAAACCTCTTCAACTCGTATCCCTTCCCCCTCATTTCTTCTAACTCCCATTCGACGCTGCCGCATTTTGGACCCGATAAAGCCAGAACTAGGGTTTCGTAATCCTGTCTTTCGGTTCTCCCGCTTCTTTTACTCCTCGAACTCTCCTCCTCGGCAGCGATTCTACCCGGCCACCGTTTCTAGGGTTTCCGTACTCGATCCGCCATGGCGGCGGAGAAGCTGAGGGATTTGAGCAAGCCGATCGATGTCCCGCTCCTCGACGCTACGGTCGCTGCCTTTTATGGCACGGGATCTAAAGAAGAGGTGTGCTTTCTCTCCACCTGCACTTGCTATCTCCATCTCTCTTTTTCTAGAATCGTTCTGCCCCCTGGAGCATGGCTTCTATCTCGGCTCGTTGCACTTTTTGTTGTTTTGGGCGCTGTCAGGTTTGGGGTTTTTGGTCGAACGTGCATTTGGCTTTCCTTTAATTTGACATTGATTGCTCAATTTTCTTAGCTCGTCTTTCATTATCATCGTTGCAACTTTTATTTTTTCGCTTTTATAATATCGTTTATTGCNGTCTCTCTTTTTCTAGAATCGTTCTGCCCCCTGGAGCATGGCTTCTATGTCGGCTCGTTGCACTTTTTGTTGTTTTGGGCGCTGTCAGGTTTAGGGTTTTTGGTCGAACGTGCATTTGGCTTTCCTTTAATTTGACATTGATTGCTCGATTTTCTTAGCTCGTCTTTCATTATCATCGTTGCAACTTTTATTTTTTCGCTTTTATAATATCGTTTATTGCTCTTTCTGTGGCGGTTGAACGCGTCCTTGTGCTGAATTTTTTAGCTTTGTACATGCATGGCACTATTTATGTCTTTTTCTCGGGTCTTGCTGCAAGAAGTTCTAGCTTTCTTGCGGTTAAGGTTCTCTTATGTTTTTCATGTTGAGTTTGTTTGAATGAATCTGAAAGCTGAGGGCGTTTTCTTGATCGCATTCATAAATCTAGTNTGGTTAAGGTTCTCTTATGTTTTTCATGTTTAGTTTGTTTGAATGAATCTGAAAGCTGAGGGCGTTTTCTTGTCGCATTCATAAATCTAGTGAATGCCTCTTCATTTATTTTTGCCCGATCATGCCCTTAATCTTTCTTGAATANACTCGTCTTTCATTATTATCGTTGCAACTTTTATTTTTTCGCTTTTATAATATCGTTTATTGCTCTTTCTGTGGCGGTTGAATGCGTCCTTGTGCTGAATTTTTTAGCTTTGTACATGCATGACACTATTTATGTCTTTTTCTCGGGTCTTGTTGCAAGAAGTGCTAGCTTTCTTGTGGTTAAGGTTCTCTTATGGTTTTCATGTTGAGTTTGTTTGAATGAATCTGAAAGCTGAGGGCGTTTTCTTGATCGCATTCATAAATCTGGTGAATGCCTGTTCATTTATTTTTGCCCGATCATGCCCTTAATCTTTCTTGAACATGCATTTATCGTCTGATGATTACATTTTCATTTGAATTGATATTTTTTTACGATAGTTAGCTAATTTCCTAGCACCACTTGATATTCTATATAGAGGGCAGCGGCAGACCATATACTAAGGGACCTTCAGAACAACCAAGATATGTGGCTCCAAGTGGTTCACATTTTGCAGAATTCTCAAAATTTGAACACTAAGTTTTTTGCTCTTCAGGTGAGCCAAAAAGTTTACCTTTTTATTGACATGTATTTTGTATATTGGCTGGATATTTCCTTATATTATTTAAATGTCAAATTAAGATTTAATTTAGATGGGATTTGCTTAGAAAGGATAGGCTGATGAACAAAACTATGGATTTGTGCGATTAAAAAAACAATGGTAAATATTTAAATTTGATTTCAAGGATTTATACCAACAAAAACTAGCTTACTTTGTTGTTTTATTTCCCCTTTATAAGTTTTTGTGCATGACAATCATGCTTTTATTGTCTAATTGGTTTTCCATTATCATGCAATGACATTTGAAGCACACTTATCAAAAGCAAGTTTCAACTTCAATATAAATGATTATGTTGTGTTTTTGTTATGACACTAAAAATAGAATTGGCAACAAGTTGTTCATGTGTGTATTTTTTTTCTTAGTTTAATTTTGAAGACTATCCTCATTAGACCTAATTCAACAAATTTGTTGGGTTAATTAATCAAACAAAAATTTAGTTTTTTCAAGAATTTCTTAGAAATGTTATCACACTAAAGAAATGTCTAAATGGTATTAATTTAGAGCATACTTGATGAAATTTAGTATGTGTGGGATTTCTATCTGGCATTTTAGTACACAAACACTATGTGAACAAACAAAGAAGTTGCATAATAGTGCCACTAAGATTTTAAAGGCAAAATATATTTTTTCAAGTTTAAAAATATAAATTAAAATTAAAACCCTTTCTAATCACTTAATGCAAAGGCAATACAACTCTTGAACTAGTAAAATGATAACAAAAATAAATAAATTAGCATATGAAATTATGAATTACCAGGCATTGTTGATCATAATAGCCAATCTTAAAATATNATGGGATTTCTATCTGGCATTTTAGTACACAAACACTATGCGAACAAACAAAGAAGTTGCATAATAGTGCCACTAAGCTTTTAAAGGCAAAATATATTTTTTCAAGTTTAAAACTTGAATGTTTAAAAATATAAATTAAAATTAAAAGCCTTTCTAATCACTTAATGCAAAGGCAATACAACTCTTGAACTAGTAAAATGATAAAATAAATAAATAAATTAGCATATGAAATTATGAATTACCAGGCATTGTTGATCATAATAGCCAATCTTAAAATATNCCAATCATGCTTTTATTGTCTAATTGGTTTTCCATTATCATGCAATGACATTTTTAGCACACTTATCAAAAGCAAGATTTAACTTCAATATAAATGATTATGTTGTGTTTTCGTTATGACGCTAAAAATAGAATTGGCAATAAGTTGTTCATGTGTGTATTTTTTTTCTTAGTTTAATTTTGAAGACTATCCTCATTAGACCTAATTCAACAAATTTGCTGGGTTAATTAATCAAACAAAAATTTAGTTTTTTCAAGAAATTCTTAGAAATGTTATCACGCTAAAGAAATGCCTAAATGGTATTAATTTAGAGCATACTTGATGAAATTTAATATGTATGAGATTTCTATCTGGCATTTTAGTACACAAACACTATGTGAACAAACTAAGAAGTTGCATAATAGTGCCACTAAGCTTTTAAAGGCAAAATATATTTTTTCAAGTTTAAATTTTGAATGTTTAAAAATATAAATTAAAATTAAAACCCTTTCTAATCACTTCATGCAAACGTAATACAACTCTTGAACTAGTAAAATGATAACAAAAATAAATAAATTAGCATGTGAAATTATGAATTACCAGGCATTGTTAATCATAATAGCCAATCTTAAAATATTTTTTCGTCTCTATTTTTCTACAACAACAACAACAAGCCTTTATCCCATTAAGTGGGGCTGGCTAAATGAATCATTTTTTCCCATCGTGTCCTATTGAGTGTCATTTTTATTTAATTCTAATAGTTTAAGATCTTTTTTTATACAATATGCCCTAGTCTGATAAGGTCTACCTCTGCCTTTCTTAATATAAGTTGAATCTAAAATGTCTACTCTCCAAACCAAATCATCAGATAGTTGACGTTTATGTGACCGAACCATCTAAGATGACTCTCTCTAATATTGTATGCAAGTGGAGCTACACCAACCCCTTCACGGATAGATTCATTTCACATTTTGTCTCTGTGTCAAATTAAACGTCGATCGTCTGATGGAATTTATTCTTGATTGCTTTTGTACATCCATTAAGTTTCTATTCAGCTATTTGTGTTTTGTTTCAAAATTGCCATGACGAACATGTGTAAGAAGAGTGATGAGTAAAGGAACGAAATGATGAAATAAAAATTGAAAAGTTGTGTAGCTTTTAAAACAATTATAATTATGCACTTGTATATGAGGCTGTTATCTATACATCGTATGTGCGTGTGTGTTTTGGGTGGGTCGTGGTGGGGTTGTTGTGCAGCATCTTACCATCATTTTAGAACTATGGTTTCCTGTATTCAAATTCCTGAAGTCGATAAGGGTTATGGTAAACATTTCTTTTTTGCTTTGACCAAGACTTAAGTATTTTGAATGGTCATTCTAATGATTTGAAAGAAATTGTCTTCTACTTTGGCAAATACTGCATGCATCAAGGGCAAACGTTCGTTTGCTCTTCATGAAGAAATGAAACAGGTTATTTTTTTGGTATTTTTAATTAGTGAACTCATATTTGATAAAAATTATGTGAGGTTCATTTTTGTACTCATGATTTATAGATTTTTTAAGCTTCCCCATATGGATGATATTACAACCAGTATTTTCTTTGCACAAAATTTAGTTGTTATTGATGAAAAAAATAAAGTTGTTTCTTTGATGGCACTTTTTTACGGCCTTTAACTTTTGTCACCTAATTTATTCAATTTTTAAGTTAGAGAATCTCTCTTAATATAGAAATATGAGTTATTCATATTTAAGTTTAATAACCGCTTTTTTCAACAATATTCCTTATTGAAAATATTATCAAAGCTATGATTGCATGGCTTAGATCATTGTCATTTTTTTCGATTTATCAAATTTGTAAACCATTAGATTCTCTTAGAATCCTGACTTATGTGGATGGTGTTATTGCCTTTTTTTCTCGGAGCTTCAATCATTTTATTTATCTTTAAAGAGTGTTAACTTGTTTTGCTTTTAAAGTCACCTCTCATATGAGTAGTGGTTTGGATAATGTAATCAACTGAGCATCTGAATAATATAAGTGGAATCTATGAGATATGAAATTCTAATAATGCTATTTTATATAGTACGGTTCATGCATGAAATAGTCTGCTCTGGTTCAACACGTTGTTTAACATTGTGCAATATAAGCCTTGCCTCAAAAAAAAAAAAAATTTTTTTTGAATAATTTGCAATAAGGCTTTTGCCTTATATAATCAGTTCTATTGTTTTTCTTAAAATAAATATAAGTAAAATAACCAAATAAATGTTTTTGATTTTCCTATATAATGCACAATTGATGTTTAATTGAAGTTTTTATCAATATAATCTATAGTTTAAAATCAAATAAATATCATTATCAATTAATATTGATTAAATAAAAAATGATTGAGATTTAAGATAACGAGGAATGAAAATATGGTTATAATGATGATAAGATTAAAATAAATTGTTATGCTCATGATTCTAATGAAGGCTCATTAAGTGATGTAGATTTTTAAATTTAAAATTTTGTCTTTAGTGTTTTTTATGTTATTACTTCAATGATTGATAGTATGAATGTGAGAATCTGATTGTATCAAGCTTGTTTTGAATTGTTATATTAATGTCTTATTTTGATATTTGTATATATATATTTTTTAATGATTTGATATTTGGATGTTAATATGTATTTGGAATAGTTCATAATTTTTATCATATTTGGATGTTAATGAGTTACATTTTAACCTTTTAATAGGTTAGGACGTTAATATATTATTTTTTACCATATATTTTGAGCTTAGTACATAATTTTAGATTTTGTACAATTTGTTGATTTTGAGGCTTACATTTCTTCACATTGAAGAAAAATGACTACCCAGCTGTGCAATTTTAATGTTTGTTCTTCAAATATGATCGACTTGTATATTAGAGGTCAATAAAAGGAGATNGAATTCTAATAATACTATTTTATATAGTATGGTTCGTGCATGAAATAGTCAGCTTTGGTTCAGCACATTGTTTAGCATTGTGCAATATAAGCCTTGCCTCAAAAAAAAAAAAATTTTTTTTTTTTGAAAAATTTGCAATAAGGCTTATGCCTTATATAATCAGTTCTATTGGTTTTCTTAAACTGAATATAAGTAAAATAACCAAATAAATGTTTTTGATTTACTTATATAATGCAAAATTGATGTTTAATTGAAGTTTTTATCAATATAATCTATAGTTTAAAGCCAAATAAATATNCAGTTCTATTGTTTTTCTTAGACTGAATATAAGTAAAATAACCAAATAAATGTTTTTGATTTACCTATATAATGCAAAATTGATGTTTAATTGAAGTTTTTATCAATATAATCTATAGTTTAAAGCCAAATAAATATTCTTATCAATTCGTATTGATTTAATAAAAAATGATTGAGATTTAAGATAACGAGGAATGAAAATATGGTTATAATGATGATAAGATTAAAATAAATTGTTATGCTCATGATTCTAATGAAGGCTCATTTAGTGATGTAGATTTTTAAATTTAAAATTTTGTCCTTAGTGTGTTATTATGTTATTACTTCAATGATTGATAGTATGAATGTGAGAATCTGATTGTATCAAGCTTGTTTTGAATTGTTATATTAATGTCTTATTTTGATATTTGTATATATATATTTTTTAATGATTTGATATTTGGATGTTAATATGTATTTGGAATAGTTCATAATTTTTATCATATTTGGATGTTAATGAGTTACATTTTAACCTTTTAATAGGTTAGGACGTTAATATATTATTTTTTATCATCTATTTTGAGCTTAGTACATAATTTTAGATTTGTACAATTTGTTGATTTTGAGGCTTACACTTCAAAATGCTTGAGGCTTACATTTCTTCACATTGAAAAAAAAATGACTAACCAGCTGTGCAATTTTAATGTTTGTTCTTCAAATATGATCGACTTGTATATTAGAGGTCAATAAAAGGAGATTACTTTTATATTACATTCATGTTCTTTCAAATCAAGTTGTCAATTACTTTCTCAATTCTTATTATTCTTGGTGCACATTGTCCTTTTAATTGGAACTTGGTGACAGCTTTATATTGTTGTTTATTTCTTATTTTGTTTGTTATTTTTTACTCTTTTGAAGGTGTTAGNGAAATGACTAACCAGCTGTGCAATTTTAATGTTTGTTCTTCAAATATGATCGACTTGTATGTTAGAGGTCAATAAAAGGAGATTACTTTTATATTACATTCATGTTCTTTCAAATCAAGTTGTCAATTACTTTCTCAATTCTTATTATTCTTGGTGCACATTGTCCTTTTAATTGGAACTTGGTGACAGCTTTATATTGTTGTTTATTTCTTATTTTGTTTGTTATTTTTTACTCTTTTGAAGGTGTTAGAAGGTGTTATCAAGTACCGGTGGAATGCCTTGCCAACTGAACAGCGAGATGGTATAAAAAACTACATATCGGATCTCATTGTCCAAGTGAGATTTTTATTATCTTTAACTTATGTCAGCTTTGAAAATTTTATGATTTTCCTTTTTAATGCTAATTCCTCTTTCACCCATTGTTGCTCTTTGTTTAATAGCTTTCAAGTAATGAAGTTTCTTATCGTCGAGAGAAACTGTATGTTAACAAACTTAACATCATACTTGTTCAGGTAACCTCAAAATCTAAGTTTTGACTACAGTTTTTCTTCACGTTGCGTAGTTTTCATGTTCTTTAGTTCCTTTTTATTGTATTTGTGAAAATAACAGGTTCTTAAACACGAGTGGCCAGCTAGATGGCAGTCATTTATTCCTGATCTGGTTACAGCTGCCAAAAGTAGTGAAACAATCTGTGAGAATTGTATGGCTATATTAAAGGTATTTTTATCGGTCTCCTCTTCATGTATGATTGGAGCTCGATTTAAAAAAAATACTTACATGCCCAATAATAATGCAGCTTCTTAGTGAGGAAGTTTTTGATTTTTCAAGAGGGGAGATGACACAGCAAAAAATTAAGGATCTCAAGCAATCATTGAACAGGTGGACTCTATAATAGTTGCCTATTACTTAAAATTTTCCCTCAAATTTGTCCACCAGGAAGGCCTGCTAGTATGAATAGATGGAAATTGTTTACATTATGCAAGGGGCATTTTTTTTGTTTCAAGTGCATTAGTTTTACATTTGTTTTTTCAGATGAGTAAATTAGCTTGATGTCTTCTTTGCATGGCAGTTGCAAGAATTTCATCAATTTCACATTGTGATTTATATGAATGGCCAACTTCATCTCTTTTTTGATCTACAAGTCTGAAAATGTATAACATACCAGGGTCTGCTTGAATTTCCCAAGAACGTTGCCAGGTTTTATGCAAATCAAGTGTTCCTAAAAATAATTGGCTAGTTTCAGCTTTAAGTGACTTCTTCTGAGGTTTTTATCTGCCCTTCTATGAACTGAGACATCTTTTCGTTAAGGCTTTAATAGTCCCTTACCATACTGTGATGGAACATCTTATTAAATTATTTGTGGTGACAAATAATGCTCACTGTCATATGATTCATTTCATTAATTTTCCGTGATATGGAATTGCCAAAATCTGTCTTAGCAAATTGAATCATCCATGTAATGCATGAAAAAATGACTATGCCCATATAATAGGATCCAGGGTGACCACTGTGTAGAGTTGAATAGTGTTCCAAATGTCAATGACCTTAGAGTACCAGAAAGATACGCCCAAAACTGAGGATATGTCTATTTTGCGTTGATATGCTAATCATTTTTTATCTTTATGCACCACTATTTTTGTGTGTATTGCCTATTGTTTTATTTGTGCTACATTTATAAATTTCAAACCAAATGAATGCAGCTAGCAGTTCAATGCGTGGTAAGTGATGCTTTGTAGTTTTCATAATTCTAAATAAATGATGGCTTATTGAATCTTGCTAATAAACACTATTGAGCACTTTGTTTTATTGCTACAACTTGAGCATTTTCTTAAGATGTTATTGGTAGTTTTATGCGGTCAAAATCAACATAAAAGTTGACATATGCATATAACATGTACATATGCATATGTATGTTTTAGTTTGTCATGCACGGACAAAATTTACTGTGGCATATGCATATCTTCTGTACATGTGCAGATGAATCATCATAGTTGGTGTACTAATATATGATTGTATGTAGATAGAAATATGCATTGATTTGTATCATTTCATGCATCAATTTCATCCTTTACATGCCATCACTGTTACCGGAAGGTAGTGTTCACTTCGATTCAAAAGGTAAAACATGTGCATGGAGAATGCATGTAGCTTAATTGTTAGAATTATTTTTGGTCTAGTATTCTGTACCTGCATAATATCTCAGCCTTTTTCTAGGTATGTATGCTAAATTTTAGGGATCCTTTTAGAATCGCTTCCTCTTTTTTTGTTTTTTTATTTATGCTTGGTTTATGTTTTGACATGAAATAAACATGTTTGATTTATTAAATATAAGCTTCTTTTAATTTATTGAATATCAAATAAGTTGATTTATGTTGTGGTGACAGTAGTCTCCTATACGGTAGTTGTGTTGGCTGGCGAGTTGATGACAACTGTGTTCTTGGCACTTGCTATTGACAACGGCTGGCTGTGATGTTTATTTTTAAAAACACTCACAACACATTAAAATTATTATGAGCATTTTTCAAAGTAGCATTTGTAAAAAAAAAGAACAACAAAACTTAAGTGATACTTAAGGCTCTTAGGGGCTGTTTGACATTCCTTTGGTTTTTTATTTTGTAATTTTTTTTAATGCTGTTTTGCTTATGCTTTGATTGGACACAAAATGTGTTTGTTAAGTTAAAATAAAATATCGTTGTTTTTGAAAACATTCAAAAAATATCAAAGAGATATTTTGAGTGTCTTTCAAAATATCATGATTTGATTTTTAAACTAAAATAAAAATATGTAAAAAAATATACCAAACAAACATATTTTAAAAAAATAAGAAAAAACAAAAATAAAAATAAAAAAACGATAGTGATCTCAAACAAGCTCCTTAGCTTTTGACACATATCTAAAATGTTTTCGAACATTATCCATACAATTACTGTATATTTATTTTGTTATAATCACCTTTGATTACTGCTTTATTCCTTGTTAAATGCAGGCAGTTAGTTATAAGGCGATGTTTTTAGCATGTCAATTCCAATATGAGAAGGCATATTTAGTGCTAAAGCATACTTTTCTAGACCACATCTAAGACCTTTGTGTTTCATTAACTTGATTAACTATTCTATTCATTGTTACTTTTGCTGATAAATATTGGAGGCGATCTCTCGTTCTTGTCTTGAAAAGAACAATTACCAATTTATTTTTTTTAGTTCATCATTTCAATCCCTACTTGCACGTCTTGTGATCTGTTCTTGGTTATATAAGATTTAACAAGTCTCTTTAAAATGATGAATTTCTGTTGTTGTAATAAACAAACTGATTAGTTTCTAATTCTAAAGCCTTTTTTACTTTTTATGAACAGTGAGTTTCAACTTATTCATGAGTTGTGTTTATATGTGCTGTCGGCATCTCAAAGGACAGAGCTTATACGTGCTACTCTAGCAACACTTCATGCTTTTCTATCTTGGATACCTCTGGGTTATATTTTTGAATCTCCATTGGTGTGTTTTTCTGTCCCTTATTTTGTCCCGTAAACTAGAATTATTCTTATACATTTCGAAGACAAAGCTCATCATTTTGCTTTTTGAAATTTTGTCATATAGCTGGAGACACTGTTGAAATTCTTTCCGGTTCCTTCAAATAGAAATCTTACTCTTCAGTGTTTAACAGAGGTAACTTTTTACTCATGTTTTGATGAGATTTCTATGCTAACCTATTGAACTTGCGATTTTAAGTCATTGTATCGAATTATTCTCTTGATTTTATTGGAAGATTTGTCCTATGTATCCTAATTTGCTTAAACTCTCCTATAGCTCTTATGCCCATACAATTTGACATCTTTTTTTTTTTAAAAAAAATTTGATTCCATTTGCAGGTTGCTGCGCTACAATTTGGTGAGTTTTATGACATTCAGTATGTCAAGATGTATACAATTTTCATGGTGCAGTTACAGGTGCGATAATTGCACCATTTATATTTTTATCTTTGGCAAAATATTGGTTCTTTTGTCAATGTTGTGCATTTTACTTCTTCTTCTTTGCTGAAGTTATTTTTATTTTCAGGTTATTCTCCCACCGGGAACAAATATTCCAGAAGCTTATGCTAATGGTTCTAGTGAAGAGCAGGTGAAGCTTTATGGAATAAGCTTAAGTGCAACATTTTCTCTCTGTTATATGAATTTTAACTTCCTATTCTTATTTTTGTCCTTGTGTCTTGTTTCCTTTTTGTAAATTTATATTGATATTTTCTACCCATTTCAGGCATTCATCCTAAACCTTGCGTTATTCTTCACTTCATTTTTCAAGGTAAATATATTCTTTCTGTTAATGTTTTGAGTAGTGCATATAACATATAATGTATGACATTGATTTTTGATGATCAATATTTGTTTGATTGAGTAAATGATCAAAATGTTCTTTAGAATTTTATACATTTTAATCCCAAATTTGTTCAGGTGTTCAAATTTGCCTTTCAACTCACCAAATTTGATTCAATTTTCCGCAAGATTTGTCATTTCTTTGTATTGAAATTATGCTGCAAAGATACAAATACAGACATGGACACAACACAAGATGGACGCAACACAATATATATATATATATATATATAAATATATATATATATATATATATANTTTAAAAACACTCACAACACATTAAAATTATTATGAGCATTTTTCAAAATAGCATTTGTAAAAAAAAGAACAACAAAACTTAAGTGATACTTAAGGCTCTTAGGGGCTGTTTGGCATTCCTTTGGTTTTTTATTTTGTAATTTTTTTAATGCTGTTTTGCTTATGCTTTGATTGGACAAAAAATATGTTTGTTAAGTTAAAATAAAATATCGTTGTTTTTGAAAACATTCAAAAAAATCAAAGAGATATTTTGAGTGCCTTTCAAAATATCATGATTTGATTTTTANCTTAATGCTGTTTTGTTTATGCTTTGATTGGACACAAAATATGTTTGTTAAGTTAAAATAAAATATCGTCGTTTTTGAAAACATTCAAAAAAATCAAAGAGATATTTTGAGTGCCTTTCAAAATATCATGATTTGATTTTTAAACTAAAATAAAAATATGTAAAAAAATATGCCAAACAAACATATTTTAAAAAAAAATAAGAAAAAACAAAAATAAAAAATAAAAAACAAAAGTGATCTCAAACAAGCTCCTTAGCTTTTGACACATATCTAAAATGTTTTCAAACANATAAGAAAAAACAAAAATAAAAATAAAAAACAAAAGTGATCTCAAACAAGCTCCTTAGCTTTTGACACATATCTAAAATGTTTTCAAACATTCTATCTATACAATTACTGTTTATTTATTTTGTTATAATCAACTTTGATTACTGCTTTATTCTTTGTTAAATGCAGGCAGTTAGTTATAAGGTGATGTTTTTAGCATGTCAATTCCAATATGAGAAGGCATATTTAGTGCTAAAGCATACTTTTCTAGACCACATCTAAGACCTTTGTGTTTCATTAACTTGATTAACTATTCTATTCATTGTTACTTTTGCTGATAAATATTGGAGGCGGTCTCTCGTTCTTGTCATGAAAAGAACAATTACCAATTTATTTTTTTTTAGTCCATCATTTCAATCCCTACTTGCACATCTTGTGATCTGTTCTTGGTTATATAAGATTTAACAAGTCTCTTTAAAATGGACGAATTTCTGCTGTTGTAATAAACAAACTGATTAGTTTCTAATTCTAAAGCCTTTTTTACATGTTTATGAACAGTGAGTTTCAACTTATTCATGAGTTGTGTTTATATGTGCTGTCGGCATCTCAAAGGACAGAGCTTATACGTGCTACTCTAGCAACACTTCATGCTTTTCTATCTTGGATACCTCTGGGTTATATTTTTGAATCTCCATTGGTGTGTTTTTCTGTCCCTTATTTTGTCCCGTAAACTAGAATTATTCTTATACATTTCGAAGACAAAGCTCATCATTTTGCTTTTCG
>JXCR01081590.1:313314-328033 GCA_002079205.1 Phalaenopsis hybrid cultivar
TTTTGAAACCAAGAGCTGGTTCAAGATACTTTTGTTTCCTTTTTTTAGTTGATATAATTTTTATATATTTTATTTTTAATCTTTAGAACAAATTAAATTGTATTTAAAAATAATTAAAAAAATATAAAAATAAGTATATATATTATTTTGTATTACATCAAGATTTAAGTCTTCTTAATCAATTATTCATAAAAGAATGATAATTATCTCTTTGGCACCAAATTCTTATGTATTTACATATTAACACTTAAATTTTGGTTTTTCATGTCACCTTAATATGTCCTGTCACATCTAATGTACCTCTATTTTCAATTTTTAAAATTAAAAATTTGGTGTTAGATATGTAAATTCATAAAAAATGATTGATGTGTTTAAATCGTTCTTAAAATTTAGATAAAAATACATTGTTTTTAATTATAGTCAAAATATTGTTGAGAAAATTTTAAAAATAATTTAGTACACACATATCTTTCTCGCTTCTTGTACGTGTCCGCTTTTTTAATATTTTTTAAATCGGACATTTCTATGCTTCGTCTGACATGTGTCGAAGCCCTGTTCGTGTCCGACACTGTATGACTCCTTAATTAGAAGTGTGTGTATCATAGATAGAAAGTTGGAGAGAAGCTCTCCATGTGGGCATTTTAGTTTTTTTTTCTATTATTCTCATTAATAGCTCTAACCCGAAGCCTAAAATCTTTTTTGAATAACTTTTTTTTGCTTGTTTTTATCCAAGGAAATGATAAAGTTGACCATAGAACTAATTTGGTTAATATTTCTTTGTTGAAGGATTAAATTGATTACGTAGAAAAGTCCGGATCTCAGATGGCTTGTTTAAAAAGTATTGGGACTGTTTTGGGCATTTACTTTTATTAGTTTGAAAGGAGGAAAATTTTATAGATGTTATATTTAATTCCTGCTTAATGCCTATCGTCTAGCTTTGCTTTTCTTTAACATATCAAATTTGATTTTTCTCATTTATGCAAGGAACATCTTTCTTATTTTTCCTTGCAGTCTCATATTCAAGTCTTGGAAGCAGCTGATGAGAATAGGGCTGCTTTGTTATTGGGGCTTGAATATCTCATTGGAGTATCTTATGTTGATGAGACCGAAGTTTTCAAGGTAAATGATTGTTAGCATGCTTCATCCACATATATTTTTTGTAAATTTTTTCACTGCCATCTTTCTGTTGGCAGGTTTGCTTGGACTACTGGAATTTACTAGTCCTCAAGTTGTTTGAGGCTCACAATACGTTGGATAATCCTGCCCTTGCTGCANTCTGCTTTGCTATTGGGGCTTGAATATCTCATTGGAGTATCTTATGTTGATGAGACCGAAGTTTTCAAGGTAAATGATTGTTAGCATGCTTCATCCACATATTTTTTGTAAATTTTTTCACTGCCATCTTTCTATTGGCAGGTTTGCTTGGACTACTGGAATTTACTAGTCCTCAAGTTGTTTGAGGCTCACAATACGTTGGATAATCCTGCTCTTGCTGCAAGCATCTTTGGGCTTCAGGTATTAGCATGACATTTTTTTTCCCTATATTTATTTTTTCTCGAGNATTCATTAGTTTTCAGATGATCGGTAATGTATAAATTGTTAAATCATTTGGTGGTTTCTTCAGAATGTTTAGTTATTTATTNTAAAATTCCATCATTAAATTCTTAGAATTCTAATTTTTGAAATTGAGCTTTTTAACTTTCCATGTTGACACCAACTTTTTTCTGGTTGCTTTTGCTTGTGTGCATGAGAGTTAGTATAGCTCTCTTGTGTGCATGAGATTTAGTATAGCTCTCTTATTTCACCTCTGCAATCTTCCACCTTATAGCAAAGCTTTTTTGTTGTTTCTTTTTTGGGCCATACTGCTTTTATCAAAGTAAAGAAAGCTTTTTGTGATAAACAGAAGGTAGTCATATTCATATATATTTAAAATTTCTCTCTTTTTTCTAAATTCTCAAACTACTAACCATTGTATCGCTATAAGCCTCTATAGGTTCCTGGGATGGTTGATGGTCTTGGTTCACAAGTACTACTCCGCCGTCAACTTTATGCTGGTCCACTTTCAAAGTTGAGAATGCTTATGATTAGTCGAATGGCAAAGCCTGAAGAAGTTCTGATTGTTGAAGATGAAAATGGAAATATTGTCCGGGAAACAATGAAAGACAATGACGTTCTTGTCCAATATAAGGTTCAGCTTCTATCTCCTATGAAATTTAATTAAATTTTTTTTTTCAAATGATGTCCTGAGTATGTCACCCGTATTCTAGATTTAAAATTTGAAGGTCTCCTAATTTTTCTTGTTTTATTATAATTGATCTAATTTGTAAGTTTGCAACTGTATGTCTTTATTGTATGATGACAATTTTGTATTTCCAATTGCTTTCTTATTGCTTTAGTTGACTGTGATGTCATGTACAGTTTGCTTGAAGGGGATGACAGAGTACATGAAAATCTGTCATTTATAATTTATTTGCCAATTCACACTCAAGCTACAATTTACATAATTCCCCATTTTCTCTCTTTAAATTTCTTTCACCGAGTTCATTAGTTTTCAGATGATCGCTAATGTACAAAATTGTTAAATCATTTTGTGGTTTCTTCAGAATGTTTAGTTATTTATTTTTCAGTGGTTTCTTCTATGTCTAGTTCCAAGTTCCCTATCCCTATCAACTCTAAATCTAAGATTTTTTAATTTTTTTTAGCGGCCTGCACTTTTTTATTTTCATTCATGTTGATATTAAAAACTCATATTTTTAGTAAATTTTTACCAGTCTAACTGAATTTTTCAGATTATGAGAGAAACATTGATATACTTGACACACCTTGATCATGAGGACACTGAGCAACAGGTATTCTCTTTTTTATTATGGCAAAACTTCTGAATTGCATCTTAAAATGGTAACTAGACCCTGTGTACTGTTTTTTCTTTGGTTTATGATTGCTTGTTGCTACTTAAAGAACATAAACTATCAGCACATAGTTTTAATCTTGAATGGCGCCAAACTCCTCAGTGGAGCACTTGATTTCTGCCATTTTCATTTCTAGTAAAATCACATTTGATATTTTTGTTTGGTAGCGTTTATTCGGATTCTCTCATATTCTATATTTTCTTCTCAGATATTTTTCTATGTTTTGTTAAAAAACNCCTTAGATTTTTTAATTTTTTTTAGCGGCCTGCACTTTTTTTATTTTCATTCCTGTTGATATTAAAAACTCATATTTTTTAGTAAACTTTTACCAGTAACTGAATTTTTCAGATCATGAGAGAAACATTGATATACTTGACACACCTTGATCATGAGGACACTGAGCAACAGGTATTNTAGATTTTTTAATTTTTTTTAGCGGCCTGCACTTTTTTTATTTTCATTCCTGTTGATATTAAAAACTTTTTTTTTTTTAGTAACCAGTAACTGAAATTTTCAGATCATGAGAGAAACATTGATATACTTGACACACCTTGATCATGAGGACACTGAGCAACAGGTATTCTCTTTTTTATGATGGCAAAGCTTCTGAATTGCATCTTAAAATGGTAACTAGACCCTGTGTACTGTTTTTCTTTGGTTCTTCATGATTGCTTGTTGCTACTTAAAGAACATAAACCATCAGCACATAGTTTTAATCTTGAATGGCGCCAAACTCCTCAGTGGAGCATTTGATTACTGCCATTTTCATTTCTAGTAAAATCACATCTGATATTTTTGTTTAGTAGCGTTTATTTGGATTCTCTCATATTCTATATTTTCTTCTCAGATATTTTTCTATGTTTTGTTAAAAAACTTAACTTATCTTGGAAATTCTTCTTATGCCAATGTCATTTCCCGGTCTCCTTTCTGGTCTATTCATTGAAAGGACAGCCATCTATAGAATTAATGGATTTGGACTTGATGATACATTTTATTAGATTTGTTATATTATTTTTATTTTTGNGTCTTGGAAATTCTTCTTATGCCAATGTCATTTCCCGGTCTCCGTTCTGGTCTATTCATTGAAAGGACAGCCATCTATAGAATTAATGGATTTGGACTTCTTGATACATTTTATTAGATTTGTTATATTATTTTTATTTTTGCTCTTACTTTGGTTATTCAATTTGTCTGAGTNCGTCTTGGAAATTCTTCTTATGCCAATGTCATTTCCCAGTTTCCTTTCTGGTCTATTCATTGAAAGGACAACCATCTATAGAATTAATGGATTTGGACTTGATGATACATTTTATTAGATTTGTTATATTATTTTTATTTTTGCTCTTACTTTGGTTATTCAATTTGTCTGAGTCCGGAGAATTTATGTCCCATTACAGACAATTTGAATCTGTAACGACTTGATGCTATATTAAGTTGGAGTTATTTAATTATGAACCTAATATACTTTGGGCAGAAATTAGGGCAAATAAAATATTTTTTTGCAAGATCTCCAAATAACACTCATATGCATAAAAGATAAGCACATACAATTCAAGAGTTGGGTGTTTTCTCCCAAATCCAACAATTCGAGAGTTAGGAAATCTCTCTCATACCCTAAGCCTCATGATACAATCTCATGCATAACCTTAACATTAAACATGTTGGCTTTATTTATACTAAACAATAATAAATGTAAAATGACTAAATTGCCCCAAGGCTAATAAAGTCTAAATTGCCCTTAGATGCTGTCATAACATTACATTTGATAGATAAGTGCTCTCTCTCTCCCAAATTTTATAATTGGAAATGTAATGTTATGACAACTTGTTTAATTCTAACCGTAAACATAAGTTTTATTTATACTAAACAATAATAAATGACAAATGACTAAATTGATCTTAGGCTAATAAAGACTAAATTGCCTTTAGGTGTCGTTATAACATTATTTCCCTCCTAAAAAGACAGTTTGTCCTTACGGTGGAAAAGTTTTCAATTGATTTAGGTCATATGGCTCCCACTTGGCGTCATCATCTGAAATCCTATCCATTTAATTAGAACTCGTAGTGAACCTCTCTGTCTCAAAATGTCGTCTTGTGCACATTCTTTGGTCGCATTTAAATTTGATGGTATCTTGACTTCAATTCAATCTTGAAGAATTGGGTTGCCTCAAACAACTTATCCGATAGCTTATTAGTATATGGAATCTTTAGCAATTACATATCATGTGTCTCTTATGATATGTAACTTGATCGAGAATCTCAATCTTATGTTGTGAATCTCCTTCATCAGTCTTTTCAATGTTTCTTTCTTGCACAACTTGGGGCCGCCGCGATTCATCACCATTTTTTGTCTCCTTCCTGAATACTTTGTATTGTTCAAATCAGTCGCTTACTAACTCATTCGCTCTCCTCCACATGTTTCGTTCCCATCATTGCTTTTGAATCACCTTCCACTCAGAATGGTGCTCTTACAAAAGGAATTGACATAGAGTTCATAATTATTCAGATCTTTCTTCTCCAGCACTGGATTGCACAATGTCTATTCTGTTTGTTGCCACCGTTTCCTAACCTCATTATATGCAATTTTCTCCAGAGACTGCCGCTCAAATTTGCTCATGACTCCTTCGCCTGATTCTGCGTGTTTATGTTTGGTCCAGTCGTCCGATTGTTGCACTATTTCTGTCAAATGCCGCTGCTAGAGCTTGCTTTTCATTCTATCTAAATAGCAAAACCGTTCTAATGTTGCGCAAATCATTCTAGTTGCTGCTACGTGCTTCCGTTTTTAACAACGTAGCTCTATACCGCTTCGTGCTTGAAACTTTATGATCTTCTTGATCATTTATTCTTGGACCATGAATCAGCCCTCAATGGGTGAAAATCACACCTCCATGGACAAAAATCACCCATCCATTGACGAGAAACCATTCTAGATTTTATTTGGTTGATTCCTTGTTGACCGTTATAATTTTCTTGTTTTGGAAAAAAAAGATAATTTTTGTAAACACAAAGATAGTTTTAAATATAAATGTGATTTTGATTTTTGAAAGTAATATTTTTAATTTTTGAAAAGAGATGAGACCAAACGAGTTTCACATATTAAATAGTTTGGATGATTGAGCGCAATACCACTAGTAACATACTTATCTCGAAGATTAAACATATCACTTATAGTAGACTCAATCACCTAAACTAAAAAATTGTGACATCCGTTTAGTCTGCGAAATATTTTTATATGAGACCAACAATTCAGAATTTTTATATGAGACCAACAATTTCCCCTACCTAAAGCACTGTAATCCGTTTAGTCTGCGAAATATTTTTATATAATGATTAGATATGATTTATTTTACCTGGGTTTCAAATTCTCTATAAAGACAAACCCCTATAGTTTATTACTTCTCAAATGATCAGGATCACTTACGAAAACTCTCGATTAATATCAGTAGTTCTGCCTTTGAGATTTCAAAGTTTAGATTTCCACGATTGGACATGGGAAAATTAAATGGGAATGACCCAAATAGAAACACTTATTTTTAAGGAATTCAAAGGAATGAAGTGTTGGGGATTATCACAGTTCCAGGAAGAATATGACCGCCCAACTTTCCCATTGTTTGCTTTATGTCTTTGAAATAATGTTATTTAATGTTTAATCATGCAATTTATTTAGAATTTAAGACTTATATTCTCACAATATTCGATCGTGTAAATGACCTAAAAAGATAGGAGGATTTTCACCATACAATATAGTAACCTCAAAATCCTAAAGTTTTAGGACTTATAATTGCACAACAGGGTTATGCAAAAGCCTAAAAGTTATATGTGAGGGCTTACGCTGCGTTAGTTAAACTACCTCGAAATTCTATGGGTTCTTATTTAAACTAAGGAAGTGCTTAGTGATATGAATTTGTTTTGACGTTGCTCTTCTAAATGTCCTCGTCGTGCTGCGCACGATATTCGCTTCAAGTTCCTTGTCGTAGCACCTCCGTATTTGATGTTAGTTTTGAAGGTATATGCAATTGTTGAGTCAGCGCTCTGCTGCCGGGTACCTCCTATAAAACCAACTACTGACCTCGTATTCTAAGGTATAGTGTGTAAAAGTAGCAGTAGCAAGTAGAAGTAGAGTAACATAATCTTTAAGAAATGAATTAGCATGAATTGCATTAACAAAAGAAATACCACTCAGACAACTTAAGAAAGAGCGACAAATGACCCACGATGAAAGAAAATTCGAGAAAATCGACAGATGACTCACGATGAAAATCTCAAAGTAAAAAAAGGCAAATAATAACTCAAAGAAAGTCACAAAAAATACGGGAAGATCCCGTGTTAAAGACGCGAGTGCTTTACCAAAAGTTTCGAAAAAATCTAACGAAAAATCTGAAGAAAGAAAATCACAAGCACTTGGGTCGGGGCTAGGCTCAGATACTATATATTTGTACTCGAGGGATGTCGAAGACTACTATCGGTTGTCGAGATGTATAAAACCCGCCACTCAACTAGAAGGGTGTCCTACTAAAACTAACTTAGGAGGGTACACCTTAGCCTGGTACTAGTAATCAACAAGTGGACAATCAAATTATAATATATTTAAAATTTATATTTTAGCATGCACATGGATTTCAGGCATACAAAAGGAAGTTGTATCAATTTTGTAATGAAAATATTTTTATAAATATTATATCTGTTGTCATCATGTCTGTTCTTATCAGTTTTTTGAAAAATTACGATTGTCTACGAGTCGATCACGCTGTCCGGCGTAGGACCGCCAACAACTTAAAAAGGTACTGGTCTCCCGCTAGTCTTGTGTCGGTGAATGATACTGTCATCCTACAGTTTATCAGATCCTGATGTCGTAGGATAGAATATTATTTTGATCTACCACCGACATATCTTTGTCATCATCGCCCTAAGCCCCAAAACAAAGCAGACCTACTTGCGATCTTGCTTGATGGTTTCATATATAGCAAAATGTCATATATGTGCACTTATGTGTCAGACATAAGCACTGTAAACCGAACCAAGAAGTAAGTAAAAAAAAGGAATAAAAATGGGGATGAGAGAGAGGAGGAACTGATCCACTTAAAAGATCGAAAGGATGAAGGATGAAGGGTGGAGCAATTCTCAAAACTGTGATGAAAAGGCCTGAAAAAGAGAGCCCAAGATCCTTGAATCAACCAAGAAGGATATCATTTTCTCAAATTTTATAATTGGATCAACCCAAGAAAAGTATTCCCTCCAAATTTTGTTTCGAACAGGTCGAAACAGGCCCAAACCTAATGTGACAATTCTACCCATGGCTTTGTCACCTATATGTACTCACACACCCAAGCCTGAACCCATGTGTGGCATTTATGTTATCCAAGTTTTAATGTCGAACCTACAAACTCTTTTTCAACTGATAATTTTATGAGTTTTTTAATCCTTTCACGAATCCAATTTATATCATCTTTTTGATTTCCCGAAATGAAGCTGTAAGAGTTTTTCATATTTCACAAAGTAAAAGAGAATAATCCATAGAGGGCAACTTTCTAAATCTCTAAAAATCATGCCAACATCTAATCCATTCAATTCCAACCCTTGTTAAAAGCTTTTCACAATTGTATAAATGTAACACTAATTTAGAAAATATAGAAGTGCTCACGACCAAGGCAAAAGGAGCCTCAATAGTTCTCAACAGACTCACGGGTAGAGACAAGAAAGAAGATAGGGGCTTACGAGTAAGGTCAGGAAAAGGGACAACCAATCCTCATAATAAGCCCACAGGTAGAAGCCAGAAAATGCACAACCAAGTTCTAATATAAACCCACGGTTTAGGACAGGAAATAGGACAAAAACTCACGGGTAGGGACAGCAAGGAGAAAACCAGGCCCGAACCAACCATGACACAAATCATGGAACCACAACAGTAAGTCTCACGGGCAACGACGAGAAAGCCAAGCCCCAAATCAACCATATTCAACATAAAAGAGCTACAGGTGAAGACTCACAGCTAGGGGCAGCAGAGAATAACCAAACATGACAAAAGGAAACCAATTAGGATGCTCTCAGGTAAGGGCAACAACTCACCAACCAATCAGTAGGTGTTCTCGGGTAGGAGTAGTAAAGGAGAAGTCACCACATATATTGTCATTGTACTTCTTTGATATTCCTAAGAGAGTGAATGGACAAGCTGCCATAAACTGTCGAGATTGAAGCCATTTTATATCAAACGAGACATAATAGCGAATTGATCCATTTATATCAAACACAGCTATATAGAAGTAGATACTGAAATCATAATTTTTGGGATGACAAACTTGATTATTAATAACAATCCCAGGAGATACGTTATTTAGAGGAGCTCCAACCCAGTTCAGCCTAACAAAATGGGCAAACAGAGTGAGAACTTAAGCAAGCCGAACCCAACAAAAAGGACAAAATAGGGAGCCGTAAAAGGTAAACCGAGCCCAACAAGAAAGGCAAGACAGGAAACCACAACAGACACACCCGAGCCCAGCAAAGTGGGACAAGAACATATTATACTTTTCACAAAACTGAGCCTAGCTTTAAGCTAAACTAAGCTCAGTATAAGGGAAATCCCAATTAGATGCTCTCGGGTAAAAGCAACCAGAGAAACCACCATCCCAGAACAACATTTACCAGTTTACGGGTAAGGGCAGCCAAATAAGGAGAGCCACCAACCAATCAACACAAAAGGAACCATGGGAGAGGGCTCACAACCAATAATATTTAAAGGGAAATCGCCAACCATTTAGAATATAAATCCCCCAACCCAACAGGAAAACTCTCAAACGAAAGGTTCAAAGCCAAGAAAGGCAACAAAGGGCCACAAAGCAAGCCCAAAAAGCTTCAAAAATCTCATTTTTTCATTGAAGAAAACATGAACGAAAGTAAACCTTCTTGAAATAAATTTTAAAAGCTCTAAAAAAGTCAATATTTCTTCCGACACACGTTTCAAAAAGAGGGGCAACAACTGTAAGGAGCAAAGAGCAAAATAGGATTCAAAGCAAGTCCTAGAAACCAAACTTCAACTGTTTATGTATTCCAATTGTAGAAGGCATCTAAGAAACAACAAAAACCATGCCTCACATATGTTCAACATAGGGCCAACCCAAAATTAAGGCCTAACCCAATAGGTAACTAAAACCAAGTCGTCACGAGACAAAATCAGGCCCAGCACAAGGGGCAAAAAATTGAACCATTTTAAGGCAAAAGCGAGCCCAAATCTTAGGCCAAACCGAGCCCAGGAAATGGTTAACAACAATACCATTTCGAGGTAAAACTGGGCCCAAATCTCAGGCCAAACCGTGCCCATGAAAGGGGCAAAGACATAACCATTTCAAGGCAAAAATCGGGCCAAGGCAAAAATTGGGCCCAAATCTCACGCCAAACCGAGCCCAGGAAAGGGGCAATAAAAAAAAAAACCATTTCAAGGCAAAACCAAGCCCAAGACCGGGGCAAAACCAAGCCTAGCACAGGGTCAGAACCCAGCCATTTCAAAGAAAAATCGAACTTAGAACAGTGGGGGGGGGGAAACAGAAAAAAATACAGGTAAGCCCCAAGGCCAAAATCTCAAATTGTTGAAACAAGTCCCAACATGTATTTGAACAAGGGTAACAATAGTTGAGCTCAAGAATCAAGTCCCAAATCATCATTTAATTCAACATGTGATACGAATAAGGAAATAAAAGGAAATATGACAACTAGAAAAATAATTCTCCAGCATAAAGATTCCTTCTAGCATGCTTTTCAAATAAGGGCAGCAACAATTATTTCATCAACATGTATTTTAAATAAGTAAATGGCAGCAAAACAGAATCTGAAAAATTAAATTTCCACCCAACATGCAATTTGAACAAAGAAGATAGCCACAGAGAGCCAAAACTAAGCCCCAAACTGAGAATAAATTTAAGCTTTTCTTTTTTCTCAAATAATTTCATTGTGCAAGCTTCCCTAGCATCCTTCACATTTTTTATGAAAATGTATGTTTTAATTTATGCATTTCACTCATCTGTTCCAGCTCCCCAATTCTATAACCATTCTCATCACTGACATTAAACTCAATGAATGCCTAAAGTGATCGAAATTTCCCAATTCTAGGTACAATAGAGAATGCATTCAGGGGCAATTCCACAGATTAGAAAGGCTACTTATGTCGCTAGGCAAGAAATCATCAGAACAAAATTTCCTAAACATATCTTTATCAATTACGAATCTATTAAACCCAAGACATGAGAATAGGGTAAAGCAGATGTTTTCTCTGAATGCTTGTAAAAAGGAGGAAGAAGATTACCTCTTGATGTAGACTCAATAATAACTCAAGAACCAGCCTAGGAAATAAAAATCATCAAAAACCTCCTTTAAGATCTTTGATGTAAAAGAGCTCCCGAAAGCCTCAAGAAATTTCAGAGGCAAATGTCCACGATCAACGAAAAAAAAAGCCCCAAATCCTTTCTTTTCCTCTCAAAATTTTCAACAACCCAAGAAAGTACCCTAAGAACCCCTTTTATAGGTAGAAATAAGAGGGGTACAACCACCTACCACGACTTCATGGTCGAATAGAACAATAGGGATGAAATCGTCACAATAAAGGAGAAATTGAAGTCTCGAGAAGAAGAAGGGTTGGCCAGCCCATCCCCTGCGATTGGAGAGCCGAAAGGTCAAACGATCACGCGAAGGAGAAAAGTCGAGAGGAAGGGGAAGATCACTGCGTGGATGAGTCACAGGAACTAGGACACAAGAGGGAGCGAGAAGAGTGCCGTGGGATCGAGCTGCGGGATGGGTCGAATGAAGAGATAAATGCGTGAATAAGAGGGTAAATCAGGTTTAGGATTATAATTTTAATATTATAAGTAATAATATAAATATAGAAGTTTTTAATATTTCAAAAATAAAAAGTTAATTTATACATTTTATTTGTGCGTAACAACATAGCAAAATGAATGTCCTTTTTAGGTGATTCCGACGTTCCAAACGCGTTGACGTGGTCTGTTTTTTCGTTGGAGGTCGTCTAGAGAAGTTCGCATTTTCACCCATTCTTTAAGCTCAATTCTAGTCCGATCTTGTGCAACTTAGTGAATTTTGTGGGTTTTGTGTGTGTGCGTGATGATGAAGTCTTGAAGAGGTTTTCCTAGGACTTGAGATTCTATTGGGAACTTCTCCTTAAGCCTCCACATGATAGTCCTTAACCACTTGACCATACGACAATGATTTTGAGATCATCAATGTGAGACATCACAAGAGAAATATGAAGTGGCTGAAATTTCTAAGGGAATGGATTCCAATACTAGTTTTCTAAATAGTCAATAAGAACCGCTAGAGCTAGATCCTAGGATCCTAAGAAAAAGAATAATGACCTCAAAATGAGGTCAACATCCCTTCCCCAAATTTTTTCTTCAAATCATCTACTCGTCCGGTCGCCATTTTCCTTAGGCCAGGTTTTGATCACCAAGGAGGAAGGCTTGTATGTTGAAATGTTATTGATTGTTTTCCAGGTAGTTTGTATTGTGTCTGTGTCATGAGATTGTAAGCTGTAGTTGCTTCCTGGCTTTATCGTGACTATATTGCAGATTGGGTACTGTATGCCGCGGTCCATTGTTTTCCTTCCTAACTAATAACTGGCTGTAATTGTGATTTTTTCATGATCCATCTTCGACTTGCATTAATGAATCGAGATCCTGTTTCCGGCTTCCCAACTAGCTTTAATCGAAATTGGGAGGTTAACTGCAGGCCGCGTTCCTATAATCTGAAATGCCGCAATCCTTTAGTTTCACGATGCTAGCTCACTTTTATGTCGTGATACTGTCCCCCTGTACGTCAAGATCCCTAGGTCACAAAGTATGCCGCATTCCGACCCCCTATATGCTTCAGTCCGTCGTCAGGTTCTAGTTCAAATTGGCCGCAGAGTATGGTGATGAGTAGCGGTTCTGTGATACCATTTGATATGGTTCTTGGCATAAATTAGGGTAAATAAAATATTTTATTACGAGTACCCCTAAACAACACACTCATATATATAAAATATAATCACCTACGTTTTGAGAGGTTAGCGATCTCTCCCAAGTTAGATTTATTTATACTAAACAATAATATATGAAAAATGACTAAATTTCCTTTACTCTAATAAAGACTAAACTGCTCTTAGGTGCCATAATGACAGAACCATTCATGAAAAGACATTCTTTATTCTCGTCAGTGTTTGGTTCTGCAATCATCATTTTAAGTTTTGGTTAGCTCACTGCTTCTTCATCATCATGATACACATTTAGGAAATATTTCCAAGAACACTTCCTGCTCTAAGCAATTTTTATTTTCTTCCTTCCCATAATCTGTTGAATTTATTTTCTTTCTTAGTTTGAAAATAAGATTTGTGATGGGTTGGCTATTGAGACTTGACTGTTGAATTTCTTCAATGAAATTGACCCTAGATTTGAAGAAACGAATTCATATTACTTTCACTTTGTCTGTATTGTAACTGTGAAAATTGACTTTATAGGCTGATTTAATTTGAAATGTGGCAAATTAATTTTTTCATGACCTCAGATGTTGAAGAAATTAAGTAAACAGCTAAATGGTGAAGACTGGACATGGAACAACTTGAATACTTTGTGCTGGGCAATCGGATCCATTTCTGGATCAATGATGGAAGAACAGGTACATTTGCGGTTGCCAAAATTCTACTTCCCATTGTGTGTATATATATATATATATNAGGAAAGGGGAAAAAACAGAACCATTTCAAGGCAAAACAGGGCCTAAATCTCAGGCCAAAACGAGCCCAGGAAAAGAGCAAGAAAAACCATTTCAAGGCAAAACCAAGCCCAGAACAGGAGCAAAACCGAGCCTAGCACAGGGTCAAAACCCAGGCATTTCAAAGCAAAATCAAACTTAGAACAGGGGGGCAGAAAACAGAAAAAAATACACGTAAGCCCCAAGGCCAACATCTCAAATTGTTGAAACAAATCCCAACATGTATTTGAACAAGGGTAACAATAGTAGAGCTCAAGAATCAAGTCCGAAATCATCATTTAATTCAACATGTGATTCGAATAAGGAAATAACAGGAAATATGACAACTAAAAAAATAATTCTCCAGCATAAAGATTCCTTCCAACATGCTTTTCAAATAGGGGCAACAACAATTATTCCATCAGCATGTATTTTAAATAAGTAAATGACAGGATAAGAAAATTTGAAAAAATTAAATTTCCACCCAACATGCAATTTGAACAAAGAAGATAGCCACAGAGAACCAAAACTAAGTCCCAAACTGAGAATAAATTTAACCTTTTCTTTTCTCAAATAATACCTTTGTGCAAGCTTTCCTAGCATCCTTCACATTTTTTCAGAAAATGTATGTTTTAATTTATGCATTTCACTCATCTGTTCCAGCTCCCCATTTCTATAACCATTCTCATCCCTAACATTAAACTCAATGAATGCCTAAAGTGACCGAAATTTCCCAATTCTAGGTACATTAGAGAATGCATTCATGGGCAATTGCACAGATTAGAAAGGCTACTTATGTCGCTAGGCAAGAAATCATCAGAACAAAATCTCCTAAACATATCTTTATCAATTACGAATCTATTAAACCCAAGACATGAGAATAGGGTAAAACTGATGTCTTCTCTGAATGCTTGTAAAAAGGAGGAATAAGATTACCTCTTGATGTAGACTCAATAATAAACTCAAGAACCAGCCTAGGAAATAAAAATCATCAAAAACCTCCTTGAAGATCTTTGATGTAAAAGAGCTCCCGAAAGCCTCAATAAATTTCAGAGGCAAATGTCCATGATCAACGAAAAAAAA
>JXCR01081590.1:330914-343662 GCA_002079205.1 Phalaenopsis hybrid cultivar
AAAAAAAAAAAACATGTTCGGTATTCTCATGTTTTTTATTTTTAAAACTAAAAAAAATTATATTTCTTTTTAAAATATTTAATTAAAAAGGGCATTTATGTACACTATACCCTCAAAATCTACCAGTGAAAAGGACTTCACTGGAAAAGAATTCCTCTCGGTTTCAACCAGTGGAGAAGCCCGTGGAGCTGCTTCATTCTTGCTTGAAGAATTGCTANAACAATTTATTTAAGGAAACATTTTGATTTATAAGGTTGAAAATTCTTACCACATGCTGGCATCAGGAAATGAATTCCTCTGAATTAGATTCTTACACTTGTACTACATTTGAAGGATCACAGGCCAAACTTGCACACATGAGATTGAAAATTGAAATACGAAATATGAAATTTTATTCAGGTGAAATTTTAATTTCACATTTTACATATGTACCTAAATATGAACTTTTTATCCCAAACTTGTTTTTATGCCTGGTATAATATCAGTATAGTTGACCTCCAGATAAATAAGCTTACAATTCGAACTTCAATTTTTATTGAAAAAGCAAAGGGGCATTTAGGATCACTTTTTATTTTTGTTTTTAGTTTGTTTGTTTTTGTTTTATGTTTTTAGAAAACATGTTTCATACTGTAATGAGTTTTTTGTTTTTAGAAACCCCGCCCAAAAAAAAAAAAAACATGTTCGGTATTCTCATGTTTTTTATTTTTAAAACTAAAAAAAATTATATTTCTTTTTAAAATATTTAATTAAAAAGGGCATTTATGTACAAATCACTTATTTCTGATGTATTTAAGTGTCCCCTAAACCTTACTTTTTTACATTTATAGCACTTTAATCTCTCTACTCCTTATAACCCATGGAAGACACAGACGCCAAGGATGCACTGAGACTCTCTATACCCTCAAAATCTACCAGTGAAAAGGACTTCACTGGAAAAGAATTCCTCTCGGTTTCAACCAGTGGAGAAGCCCGTGGAGCTGCTTCATTCTTGCTTGAAGAATTGCTATGCTGTTTCGATCTGCCAGGCCTGTCAACCTCTGCCGCATCCACTCTCAAGCCAAGGAGGAGTTTCTTCATCTTCATGCTATATACATTCTCCGGCTTGCCAGAAGAATAAGCATTCTCCGGCTTGCCGAGCTCCTTTGCAGATGCTAATTTGGTGATGGCGTCGGGCAACACAACAAATGATTTTGATTTTCAGCGGAACTGGACGGCGGCTCGGGTGTTTTAAATACAGCAAAAACACATTTTCTGTCGACGGGCGTCAGCGTCACCATTGCCGACGCCGGCAATGGAGGCATTGGCATTCTGGTGCCGGCGAAGGCACCGGGTTGGGGTTGGGATTGGGGCGGAATCGGGTTACGATTAGGATGGTGGAGCTGTTTTGAAAAAAAACAAGAAAACAAACATTTTCTGTTTTCAAAAAACAAAACTAAGAAACATATAGAAATACTGCAAACAAACATGCTTTTTCTTTCTTTTTCTTTTTTTTGAAAACAAAAACATAAAATAGAAAATAAAAAGTGATCCCAGACATCCCGTAAGAATGTGTTAAAAAAGGAGATTCCTATATTGCCTTCATTGCCAAATGCCAAACCCATAATTTTATACTGCCGTAGCTCCCATGCTAATATCACATGGCAAAACCAAAAGAGTTAGAATGAATCAGCCATAAAAAGAATAATCATTACAATCCATATTGGACTCATAATTGTAACCAGTACTAAAAAGCCACAAATGCTTCCGTAAGAATACCACAATAGGGAATGTCTAAACTCTGAGGAGAGTACTCAGGAGAAGACTGCAGCAATCTTGGAGAAGCTAAGTGCACATATCAATTAGCCGTACTTCGACAAAATTTTGCTGTGAATAATTTAGCATTTATCATCCATATTAGAATGTAAATTTTGCACTTTTTCTAAAGTACTCCATGAGTAAGCATAAACAACTGCCAGTAAATGCGCTAGATTTATCTGGAATCGATCATAAATGATGGACGCAATATAGTTACCCAAAATATTTTCAAGAACAAGCTGTATGGAATTGTTTGGATGTGGGTTGAACATAGGTTCATAAGAAAGAGATGGAAGAGAGTGAAATCCTCAGAATTAGCAAGTAGGTGGTGAAATGGTTGAAATCAGATACTTTGAAAATGGAGAAGCTTAGTGCACATATCAATTTGCCGTACTTTGACAAAATTTTGCTGTGAATAATTTAGCATTGATCATCCATATTAGAATGTAAATTTTGCACTTTTTCTAAAGTACTTCATGAGTAAGCATAAACAACTGCCAGTAAATGCGCTAGATTTATCTGGAATCGATCATAAATGATGGACGCAATATAGTTACCCAAAATATTTTCAAGAACAAGCTGTATGGAATTGTTTGGATGTGGGTTGAACATAGGTTCATAAGAAAGAGATGGAAGAGAGTGAAATCTTCAGAATTAGCAAGTAGGTGGTGAAATGGTTGAAATCAGATACTTTGAAAACTGGGTTAATGTTAGATTATACTAGATTTTCTAATTTGCTGGAGTTAGTTCCAATCCGTGTCAAGATTTTGTACAGTTTTACGTTTTTGCATGAAAATTTTAAATGCTTTGGGTTCCTAGAGAAATCCTTTTCAAATTTAAACATAATATTATTTCACACTGGGTTTAAACTCAAATGTACTTATAATTATCATCGTTGCCAATTTTCTATGAATGTCCTCATTAACATTTATAAAGTAATACAAATGATTAAACTGTAATAAAGTAATGAAAATGCTAAAATACTGACAAGGATTATAAGAGATACTAATAAGGGTCTATTCATTCCGTTGTAAAAAGCTAGATACGCTTTCCTAATGATATATACAATAATAGATGTCACCAAGAACAATAAATGAATGCCGCTAATTCCAACCTGATAATGAAGTGGGGAGTAGTTCTGACTAAAAATTAAATTACAAAAATAAAAACCTTGCCTACTCAATATCTTTTAATTATTTCGTACAATTTTACACTAAAAAAATAATGAGAAAAATCGTCGCAATGCCTGGAATTCTAGGACATTTTGTTTTTAAATCCTTTCCCTGATGTCCTTTTCTGTTCTAGTCAAGAAAAGGCTTCAAACAAGAATGACCTGTTGNCAAAAATAAAAACCTTGCCTAATCAATATCTTTTAATTAGATTGTACAATTTTGCACTAAAAAAATAATGAGAAAAATACTCGCAATGCCTGGAATTCTAGGACATTTTCTTTTTAAATCCTTTCCCTGATGTCCTTTTCTGTTCTAGTCAAGAAAAGGCTTCAAACAAGAATGACCTGTTGCTGTAATCCATGGATTCTCTCTCTCCCAACTCTAACTTCTCTATCGTTGATGCCAAGGTTCCATTGATGCTTCCATTACCACTGTGCCCTTTCAGTGACATTCCAAGCTTAATCATGCAGCTGCCCTTTATCTAGACCTGTGAAATCGATGGCTGGCTAGATTTTCCCGCAACATGTAATCCAATTTATTGAATAACTTGGCAGATCAATTGTTTAATAAATACATAAATATGTAAAATATTAAATAATATATAACAGAGAACCTTATTTTGCTTGTTGCATGCTGTAAGAAAGTTGCAGAGCAATGGTTACCCTGTGAGCTGTATCCAGCATGGGTTTACTTGTGATTTTATGCTTTTGTTTTGTCCCTCTATGCTTACTGCCCTATCATAAACAAACTACTCTGTTTGTACTGCTATCCGGCCCAAAACAGCCCAAGTTACCTCTTTACATTGCTGCTAGTTTTCAAAACTACAAAAAAAATAGAAAGGGAGACAAGAAGAAATGCTTTACCTCATAAAATTACCTTTCACAACCTAAAAACAATGTGATCGACCCCTCCCAACAGCTGGCAGCTGCTGTCTTGAACCATGGATAGCTGCTGGAGAGGCCACCGGTTTTAGGCAATTAATTGTGGCAGAGTTTCAAAATCCACTATTATCTTCTATCCCTCCAATCTCTTCAAAAACAGGGACTCCTTCCTCAGCTTAGGAAAACTTGAGACAACAAAAAAAAAAACTGAGAGCAATAAGAGGAGATGGATTTATTTAGAGCCTACATATTCCCAAATTAACAAATGCAAAATTATGAAAATATCTTTCTTAAAATTTAAAGCAACGCTTACAATAGAAAATGACAGAATTAACTCTATTAACCAACCATGTTAATTATGTCATCAATATATAATTCCTTGACGAAGATATGATGAAGAACGTAAAAGCAAAGAAGCCATGGTTATATGATATGCTTATATGGATTAAAAAACTCTTTATAAATAAAATTCATCTAAACAATATAAATATGTGTTTTAATGAATTATTCAACTTCAGGGTTTGACCAAATCGATGGAAATGTTTTTTAATGTAATATTTTTTAACAAATTTCAAGAATTGTTGATGTTATTTGGCTTGTCATGAGATATTTTAAGAATTTCTATGCTGGTAAATCAAATCAATATCATTGATCATCTATCATATTAATTTTATCATCAAATAATTCATAAGTGTTAAACTTGTAGATTGCTCACTTGATTTATCAACTATGATAGGCATGATTTGCTTAAATTCACATCCATGCACGGGTTCTTTCTCCATCACAACTTCAAGTTCAAGCATGTTGTAATCCTCAATTTTAATTTCAATCTCCAACTTTTGTGCATATATAAATTTAGGATATCAACTATGTTCTAATATCGGTACAATTTCAATTTCAACAACATTAGATATAGATTTAGATTGTAATTATAAATCACATTCTATATCTCATACATCCTTGGAAGAATTTTAATGAACGGCAATCTCTTTGATAAAATAAGCTGTGATAAGAAAATAACTTCAATAATATGTAGTTGCTGGAGTGTAAAACTTGCATATTATTTTAACATTGCTAGAATCATTTTGTTTGAAACTCTAAAATTGATTATATGATTTGTTCTTATATTCTCCGACAAGCTCACATTAATTTTAAGTTAATCTTTTTGGCTAGCACATGTTGATTTTTTTTTAAGTTGTTACGCTCAACTAAAGAAGTTGTGCATGCTCACTAATTTTTTTCCCAAAAATTGCAACTTTTCAGTTGATCAAATAGCTGATATTATCCAAAGAAGCTCCTAAATTATCAATATACTTCAAAAATTTTTAGAGATTTTAACGCCCCATCCATTCACCTTTGGAATGTAATTTTGAGCCTCATCATACTTTTGTTATAGGGGACTAGTATTATAATCCACATTTATTCGTAGAAGTTATTTCTTAATTTTAAATTTTAGTTGACCCAATTAAATGTCCTTATGTTTTTTTGACATCGTGTCGCAACCTGAAGCTATTGTTCCAATTTGTTATAGGACGGATTAATATCAGTTTTTTTAATACAATTGGAAGGATACAGTGGTGTAGATCAAGCAAATGCAAAAGATAATGCTGTGCTCAAATATATTAGAAGAAACCATCAATAAATTTGGAGGGGTGGACAAAAACTTATGTTGGCATTAGTTGCAGAAATTTTTTTTTTTGTTAAGTTAGTATTATTTGCAATACTCAACATGAATAATAATGCATATTCTCAAATAATTAGGATCAAGCTAAAACTTTGGATAGTCAGTGGAGTTTTTTCAATACTTCATTAACGAAATGGTTGGTGAAGTCTGATAAAAACTGATTTTTTTTTTTGTGTAAAAAACAAGAAAACCTTTATGCTAAACCCTAAAGCGATAATTTGTCATCCCTGTTTGATGCCTATTTGGTGACACAATAGGATCTGTCTAATAAATGGCTCTGCATCACTAAAGAATGCTAATTGGAACATATGTGGGGCAGCCATTGGTATGTTTAGGGTTATCATATTTTGACAACGAGCTTTGCCCCTTAAAACATATTGGGGCAAGCAGAGAATCTTTTATGTTGTTAGGACCATGGTTGAACTTGAACCTTTTTTTGTTTTTTTTTTTTTCAATTTCCCGATTTTTCTATTGCTGTGATATCTAGATTTTTTGTATGCAACTTGTAGTATATCAGCAATAGTTTGAGCGCTTGAGGATATGCGAACCACAACTTTCTTTAGTAAACATCTTACTGCCAGTTATTGTTATTGTTATCTTCAGCTTCTTATACGCGTAATTGCTTCTGTTATTTTCATTTCCATATCTATTTATAGATTTATAAAGGTCAATGGGCCAGGTATGCAAAGTTTTATTCCTTGTCTTTATTCGAGTCATTGATGATACATTTTGCTTGTCTCCTAACTTGGAGTTTTTTTGCAGGAAAATAGATTTCTGGTGATGGTCATACGAGATTTATTAAGTTTGTGCGAAATTACAAAGGGAAAAGATAACAAAGCAGTTATTGCTAGTAATATAATGTGTGAATCTTTCACTTTTTTTGTTGTATCTTTTTTTTTTGTTTGGGCTTTTCCTACTCATTGATATATTGATAATTATCAGGTATGTTGTTGGGCAGTATCCACGGTTTTTAAGGGCTCATTGGAAGTTTCTGAAAACAGTGGTGAACAAGTTATTTGAATTCATGCATGAAACACATCCGGGTGTTCAGGTAATATCTTCTTTTCAGTTTTTAACTTGCTTGCTTAACTTTCTTTTGTTTAGTTTTAATGGATTTTAATGCTCTTCATACTCTTATCAATATGCATCTGTCTTCTTGAGTCAGAGTTGCTTAATTAGGAGTTAATGTATAATATGTTGATAATTTAACAATTTAAATAAAAAGCAGCCCATAAAACATAATGCCATATCTTGAACATCACACATGAAAGTTAACATAAGTAAATCAAATTGAAAGAAATAAATTGTTAATAATGAAAGCAATTATATTGAAAACTGAAATTATCATTGTTGTAGTAATCAAGAATACTGAAACCAAAATACATTATTGGTGCTTGTCTTTCTTAATGTATTAAAGAATAAATATTCTGTGATGGGAATGCATTCTAATAGCATAATTAGAAGATTTCTTTTTAACTGTTATCGGATGTGAATAAAAAAAACTAAACTGATCATCAACATTACAAACAAAAATGTAGTTGACCCTTCTTCATCGTCAACTCATATATAATAATCTTTCTCACTTATGATGCATGGATACTTTTGATTAAGGAATTGTACACTGTTGGATGTGCCTTGGATAGAGACATGTGATTGACATGCCCCATATATGTGTCGGACACTGCCCCACTGTGCTAATTTAAATAATAGTTAAAAAATTCGAACACGNAATGGAGTTGACCCTTCTTCATCATCAACTCATATATAATAATCTTTCCCACTTATGATGCATGAATACTTTTGATTAAGGAATTGTACACTGTTGGATGTGCCTTGGATAGAGACATGTGATTGACATGCCCCATATATGTGTCGGACACTGCCCCACTGTGCTAATTTAAATAATAGTTAAAAAATTCGAACACGCTTGCCACGTCTTTTAATAATTTAATTTCTTTTTGAAAAATATTTTCTAAACAATAAACATATATGATATACATTTTATAATAGAATAGTCGGACACTGCCCCACTGTGCTAATTTAAATAATATTTAAAAAATTCAAACACGCTTGCCACGTCTTTTAATAATTTAATTTCTTTTTGAAAAATATTTTCTAAACAATAAACATATATGNACACGCTTGCCACGTCTTTTAATAATTTAATTTCTTTTTGAAAAATATTTTCTAAACAATAAACATATATGATATACATTTTATAATAGAATAAAAAATTAATTATTTAAATTAAATGTTATACATATTCAAATCTATATTATTATTCATTAAATTGAAAGTGAATGTTTAATAAAATTTGTAAAAATTAATGTTATTAATTTTTTTTTTTGTATTATTCTTTAAATTTTGTTTATATATATATATATATATATANGATTGACATGGCCCATATATGTGTCGGTCACTGCCCCACTGTGTCTAATTTAAATAATATTTAAAAAATTAGAACACGCTTGCNCACATATATGTACATATATGTATATATATATGTACATATATGTATATATATCTACATATATGTACATATATATATACATATATGTACATATATGTACATATATGTACATATATGTACATATATGTACATATATGTACATATATGTACATATGTATATGTATATGTACAGGTACATATACATATGTATCACACACACACACACACACACACACACACACACATGTCGTGTCGTAATGGCGTGTCCGATGTTTGTCTGTCTTACATTTTCATCAATAGAAGTGTCCCTTGGCCATGTCATGTTGTGGCCTTGTGTCTGTATCCATGCAACATAGGTGTATCCGTATGCAAGCAACATAGTTCTTCACCTTCATCTTTTTGAGATAAAGTAGTTTGTTCCATTTGATCCCCAATGTTGTAATAACAATGGTTCATGGGGTGTTATGAGATATGAAAATTGCCATTTTGTGTTATTGATTAGTATGAATCTTATATTATTGCTTTACTCAAGTTTTTTCATTTAGGCCAGCANGTGTCGTGGTTTTGTGTCCCTATCCATGCAACATAGTTCTTCACCTTCATCCTTCTGAGATAAAGTAGTTTGTTTTATTTGATCCCCAATGTCTTGTAATAACAATGGTTCATGGGGTGTTACGAGATATGAAAATTGCCATTTTGTGTTATTGATTAGTATGAATCTTATGTTATTGCTTTACTCAACTTTCTCATTTAGGCCAGCATTTGGTGCATGATATGATCTTTAATTTGAATTTTGAGGAGGATAATGTTGTGTGGCTTACAACAATATCTTATGTACCNCTTGTAATAACAATGGTTCATGGGGTGTTATGAGATATGAAAATCGCCATTTTGTGTTATTGATTAGTATGAATCTTATATTATTGCTTTACTCAAGTTTTTTCATTTAGGCCAGCATTTGGCGCATGATATGATCTTTAATTTGAATTTTGAGGAGGATAATGTTGTGTGGCTTACAACAATATCTTATGTACCAATTCCTTGCTTGTATGGCTAGATCCTTGTGTTGGAATAAGAACATTTAGTATATCCATCTTTCCTCTTAACATATATTTACATAAGGGTGAACGAGCTTGTAACGCTCTTACATTATTCTCTTCTTCCAAATATTTTTCCNTGTATATCCATCTTTCCTCTTAAACATATATTTACATATGGGTGAACGACTTGTAACGCTCTTACATTATTCTCTTCTTCCAAATATTTTTCCTTTAAATTTAATGATACCAAATTAAAATTATGGTCCATGCTCATGCTGTTTTTTTTCTTAGGTTTATGTTTTTTTAGATATTTGCTCATTCATTTTATTTAATTCTAATGTTGTTTTTGCTGTTGGTTTTGTTTTAACGGCTCAAGAACCTTTCTTTTAAGGAGATTTAGCCCCTCTATAATTGTGTTTGATATTTAACTAATTGTTGGGTTGCTAGTTGTAAACATTCAAAATTCTTTTTTTATGCACTTTTTAGCTCAATCTTACGAGTGGACACTAATCAACTTATCAAGACACTATGATGGACAAATGATGGGAATTTCTAGTGGTAAATAATTGTTAGGAAAGGTGATGCTTTGAGCTACCAACTCATCTACTTGATTGGACTAGTGCGCCATGTCGAGCTTCCTTGCGATCCACTAGGTTTTGCTCTGTGTGTAGTTTCCTCTTTGATGCATGCTTTGATTGCTCTTGGATATCTAAGTTAAGAGTCAATATGGTTCATGTTAATGGTTAGCGTCATGACCAAATTTGGAAGTAGTTGGGCGGTTTTAAAAGTTAGGGAAAGTAGCATTTAGGTAGGCGTTGCATGTAAAGGAACTTGTCTTTTCTATGTCAGTATTGGAGCACATTATTAACTGTGATACTAGAGTTTGACCCATACAACAGTAAAAAAAGTCAAATATTATTGCTAATGTCAAAATAGAGAGATATAATCTCACAAATAAAAATTGAAAGATTAACAAACATGACACAACAAACTGAAACTAGGGTGAATCTTGGAATGTTGGTGGTGATTGACAAGGTTTTGGTCCTCCTGAGAGGTAGCGAAGAGTGGGTGAAGGGATGGAATTCTTGGCAACAACAAGGTGCTGGCAACCGTGTGGGGGAGTGCGAAGCTTTAAGAACAACAAACGGTTGCTGTCCTGGGCGGTGATATAGATGTTAAGTGTTGTTGCTTTCTTGGCAACACTTTGCAGAAAGTGGGGTCTGGAAATCGGGGAAATGGCCGTCCTTGGTTGCGACAATAAGGGAGGGCGAGGATAGTGAAGGGGAGGAGCTCATCAGATAAACAAGTTGGAATGAGAGATTGAATTGTTGGTTAGCTAGAAAAATGGAAAAAAACTGGGAACAAATATTTTCGAGCGGTTGCAGTGAGGGGGAATGTCGGTGGCAACGACGAGAAATGCGGGGGAGACAACAAGAGGACGACTGTCTCTGTGGCAAGAATGACGACATGTTGCTGGGATTGGAAAAAAATGTAGAGAAAACAACAATGTTGGAATGTTAGGGGGCGAATGCCACAATGGAAGGTGATCGGGAGCAATGTGGGGAGGATGCAAATAGGGATGGAAATGATAATCGCCACTTTAGGACCGAGATATTGCCAGTGCACCCTCAAACCTTTGGATACACCTCTATTGCGGAGAAAGATACACCGACAGTTGTCTTGACAGAAACCCACAAAAAATTGAGAATTCAAATCTTAATACAACACATATATAAGAAAGGACTAGAAAGGAAGGAACGACTAAATGAAACTCTCTTAAACATATAAAGAACATTACTTAGGTTTTTGGTTCGGTCTTCCCGTAGCCGCAGAAGCCGCGTCTAGAGTCCCCCATAAAAGTCGGGGAAACAGTTTTCCTTGGTTGCGGCAACAAGGGAGGATGGGGACAGCGAAAGGGATTGAGTTTTAATTGTATTCAAGTTGTGGATTTATTTTTTAACTGTTTGAGTAATAATTGAGCTTTAATCTATCTATATCTAACATGCAAATGATTTGAAATATAATATTATTACTGAGCATAATATATTCAAAAAAATAAATCAAGATATCTTAGCAAATATTTAAATTAAATTAAAAACTACCCAACAAGCTATTTGCTTAATATTTCCATTATAACTATAAGATATTTAATGATTCTCACTCGTTTATTCCTTTGTGTTTGAATTGATTTTTTCAGCTCTGGTCCATCTGATAATATTAATAAATCTTGTGTGTATCGAAAGTTCATTTCTTCAGCTCTGGTCTATCTGATAATATTTATAAACAAGAAAAAATTACTTTTCTACTTATTCCTAAATCTGTTAAGAGGATTTTTAAGTAGGTTTGATTGCTCATCGTTTTCTAAATCTTGGAGTTAATTTTGTTATTGACCATAAGCAAGCCATGGCATATCTTTCTATATCATCAGCCTTGTGGACATGGATCCGTTTTTTGTGAGCGTTAAGCATCCATTTTTTCCACCTTGTAACCTACTAACAAGAAAGCATTAATTTTTGCTTATTCATCAAGATTTTGTTTATTTTTAAAGTCATAATTGATATTAAGCATAGCTCTTAACTTGAAATTTGTGTTAATGATTCATGAAGGTGTACATAAATGGTTGGGGAATAAGGGAGAAATTTTATAGTCTGTTTTGGCTCATATCTTCACTGGTTTGCTTTAAGATTCAATGCCCTACCTTCATATGGCTGCCATTTTCTCGCTGTTTTTTTATAACTTTTCATGAGCGGAAGTTGGTTTTATCCTACCACTTTGTTTGTGTTGTAGCTGTAAAAATTTTGTTGTCCTACTTTTTCAAAAAGGAAATATTTATAATATTTGTCTTTTAAAGAATTGCTTTCCCTATGATAACATTACAACTATCTTTACAAAATGTTGTGACGGTTGTAATAAACCCCATTGTTCGTAAAGCTGCTGCTAGTTAATTTATACCAATGCTGTTGTTATTCCTTCTAAGGTATTGTTTTAATTGGTGCTGGGTGGGTGCTCATGTGCTCGATAATTATTTATTTATTTATTGTATGTTTAATAAAGTATTAGTAATAATTTTTATTGGAGGAGATTTAAATGGACATGTCTGTAGAGTGGTAGAAGATTTCAGAAATATTCATGGTGGCTACGGTTTTGGAGTAACTAATGAATTAGAGCAATTTTAGATTTTGCTTTAGCGTATGATTTTGTTATTACTAATACTTTATTCAAGAATAGAAGATTTCAGAAATATTCATGGTGGCTACGGTTTTGGAGTAACTAATGAAGAAGGTAGACTATTTTAGATTTTGCCTTAGCGTATGATTTTGTTATTACTAATAGGGTTAAGACGCATCACAAAAATTTCTCATAATCAATTTGGATTTATGTCGGGCAGGTCTACTCGCATTACAAAGATTTCTCATAATCAATTTGGATTTATGTCGGGCATGTCTACATGGAAGCTACATAAAAATTTCTCATAATCAATTTGGATTTATGCCCGGCAGGTCTACTATGGAAGCTATACATTAGAGCTTTGATGGAGGACGATCAGAGATAATAGAGCATCTACATTTGATTGTTATTGAATTTGAGTGGTTTGATGGAGAAGTTCAGAGATAATAAGGAGAATCTACATTTGATTTTTATTGATTTACAAAAGCTTACGATAAGAGATATCCTTCGGAGAGTTCTCGAGAAGAAATGTGTTGATATGACTTATATTCAAGTCA
>JXCR01081590.1:343793-401293 GCA_002079205.1 Phalaenopsis hybrid cultivar
TATGGATGGTCTTACTGGACATCTACAAGAGGATGTACCTTGGTGTATGCTTTTTACTGATGATATTCTTCTCGTGGATAAAACGAGAGAAAAAGCCCCGGAAAAACTTGAATTATGGAGGTCTACATNGAATTAGCAAGTAGGTGGTGAAATGGTTGAAATCAGATACTTTGAAAACTGGGTTAATGTTAGATTATACTAGATTTTCTAATTTGCTGGAGTTAGTTCCAATCCGTGTCAAGATTTTGTACAGTTTTACGTTTTTGCATGAAAATTTTAAATGCTTTGGGTTCCTAGAGAAATCCTTTTCAAATTTAAACATAATATTATTTCACACTGGGTTTAAACTCAAATGTACTTATAATTATCATCGTTGCCAATTTTCTATGAATGTCCTCATTAACATTTATAAAGTAATACAAATGATTAAACTGTAATAAAGTAATGAAAATGCTAAAATACTGACAAGGATTATAAGAGATACTAATAAGGGTCTATTCATTCCGTTGTAAAAAGCTAGATACGCTTTCCTAATGATATATACAATAATAGATGTCACCAAGAAGAATAAATGATTGCCGCTAATTCCATCCGNGATGTAGTCGACCCCACGTAGTGGGATTAAGGCTTTGTTGTTGTTGTTGTTGTTATTTTTGTTTGGATCTCATTGTTGTTCCTCATGAATCTTGTTCGACTATGATCATTTTTGGGATGGAGATATCTACCAATTTTTTTTTTTTTTTGGGTCGGCTATTCCTTGATACTCTATAGATTTAACAGTTGTAATTTAGTTTAAAAATGTAGTTTATGATTTTAATTCTATTTTATTGTTATTTATTTGTATTTCAGGATATGGCATGCGATACTTTTCTGAAAATTGTTCAAAAATGTAAGCGGAAATTTATAATTACACAGGTACGTTATTGTCTGGCCTGTATTTGTGGTCTAATTTTATTTCTGAATGTTGTAATATAAACTTGTGGCCCTATTCATAAATTATATTTTTTTAAATATTTTTGGTTGGTACCTTTATTTTATGAGGGAAAAAAATTTCAATACAGTAACTATTTTTTGTAGTTTATTTATAAAGTTATGTTAATTTCAAGATATTTGTAGTCTGGATGCGCTACCTAGCCTTGACATGCTTTGCAAGAGCAAAGCTTAATTTAAAATTTGACGAGCAAAGTTCCTTGCTGCGATGATTACAAATTTTGTCTATTTATTACTGTTGATTAATTGAGTGGCGGCAACATTGTGTAATGCTGAATTCATTTAAATCAACTTATTTTTAATCCTGATGCTATTCGACCTTGACATGCTTTGCAGGAGCAAGCTTAATTTGAAATTTGATGAGTATATTTGCTTGCTTTGATGTTCACAATTCTGGCAATTCCTTACTGTTGCTAAATTAACTGGCCGCAAAATGCTTGTCAGTCAAATGAAAAGAAATAAAGAAGGGAGTGCTCTTCTTTCTGTTATTGATTTGATCTCAAGCAAGTGAAAGCTTAGTTCAAGCTCAAGTTTTCATCCCTTTGAATCAAAATAAACTATACTGATTGTTGTGGCTCAAGCTTAGAATCATGTATGATAGAAAATTGAGTTGAGCCGATTTTACTTTCTTGAACCTCCAACCAAGGCAATATGCAACCTTCTTTTTGGTGGTTTCTCATGCAAGGGGTTTGGTAATTGCTTGCCTTACATGCCTAGCCGAAGTATTTCTTTGATTGTTAAGGTGTGTCCCCTTGCAGAAGTTCATTTAGCTTGTGTGTGTGGACTGCACGGAACATAAAGGCTTGAAACTTATGACATACCCTAAAAAGCATTGCTCTTGAAACCAGTTTAAATGCTAGACTTAGTTTCCTTTATTATTTATAGACAATATGTTGCAGAACTTGTAGTTGCTTTTGAAGTGCGCATCAAAGGCTTCTGACCTGTTTTGTGCTTGCCTTTGGGGTGTGCATCAAGCTTGCGACTGAGGAGTTGCAGTAGTGGGCTTCTAGTGGGTAATTAGATGATTATTGCAGTGTATTTTGTTGCTTTGTTGAGTTTGTGTCGGTATGGTGTATTTTTGGGTGTAGTTTTTTTCATCTACTTTTTTTTCTCCTTTTTTTATTGTTATTATTATTGTTTTTTTTAAGGGGAGACTTTATTTATGGATAGGGTGATTTGAGGCATGTGAAAAGGTATTTGATTTATTTTTTCTATATAAAATTTTCACTAGATGTTTAATTCCCTTACACTTTGACCAATTAGGGGTCTGAAGATTTTGGGACAGATTATGTCTTTGTTCCAAAAACAATATGCTTGATTGTATGGCTTATTTTCTGGTACTTGATTTCTTTTTTAAATATATTTATTGTTTTACATGAGTGATTGAATTTATTTAAGTTAAATACAATTTAGTTTTTTAGGAGTGCATAATTTCCAATAATTGTATGATTTCATACAATTATATATTTCTAACCTTTCATTTCTTAGAAGTTGGAATTGTTTCATGCATGGAGATTCATAGTGTTTTTTAATCTTAGTTGCAGAATAGTTGTCAAGTTTCTATTAATTTGAATTCATGAGTGATTGAATTTATTTAGGTAAAATACAGTTTAGTTTTCTAGGAGTGCATAATTTCCAAGAATTTCATGATTTATCATAGTTCTATATTTCTAAACATTCATTTCTTAGGAGTTGTAATTTTTTATGCGTGGAGATTCTTAGTGTTTTTAAACCTTAGTTGCTGTCAAGAGACTATAAATTTGTATTGTATAATATGTGGCGTTATCATAACTGCATCGAGAAATTTCAGATTCTAAGACGTCTTGCATTAAATTTTGGTTATTGAGCATAAGTTTATCGTGATGTTTTTTTTTGACAGGACACTATAATTAGTTTAGTTTTTAAATAATAATGCTTTACAGTTTAAATGAAATGAATGTGACTATCCAAGTTTATGGAAGTTTTGAGAGATGCAAATTTAGATTAGTAGTAAGAGAGTAACAATCTGATGAAATAGACTATTAAGAAGCATTTGCCCTGCTGGGAGAAAATGAATGCATTTCATTTCTTCGTATCTTTGGCTACTTTGGATTTTCATGCAATAATATGATGAAAAAATGACTTAACGTGGTGCTGCTGAATAAAATTGTATGGTTCATCCATCCATTAGGATTCAACAAAAATTTTCCCCCAAAAAGTCTAGCAGGTAAACTAAGAAGGATTATATGGGTTGGAATTTTATTTGGGGGCATGATTTGGAAGATCCATGAATGTCATGTGTGGAATACAATATAGACAAGGCCAAAGTGATTGTACTCTTTTTATAAAATGGCTTGAAGGAATAGTGGGAATTCTTATTGTAAATGTTACATATGATGTTGATGAAGAGGAGGAATTACTTGGTGAAAAGGGGGAAAAATACTCATTTGTAGAATTTCATGAGAAAGATTTTGACAAGCTCATTTACATCCATATAAGTGACTCAGAAAAAAAGGATCTTTACTCTTTACAAAGTATGTCATATTTCTGTTAAGTGAAACAAAATGGTAGACTACAAGTCATGTAAACTTTGATGGAATCATATTAGAAATTTATCTTTGAAGAGTAGATGTCTAGAAAGGGTAATATGAATAATCTGTTGGTAAACTAATTTTTCTATTCCATATAAACTAATTTTTTATTCCATATTGCTTCTAGCTATTGCATTTGTGGTAATCCTTGTAAGTCAATTTATGCATCTAACTATAGGTTTATTAGATATTTGGAAAGAAAATTTTCAATAAAAACATCGAAGTTTAAAACTTCCAAGGTATACTGATATTATGTAGGATTGTCGGTTCATGTTTGATGGAAGATCATCATCAGAATTACATATTATTTAGAGGAAATCTTGTAACTTCGAAAGATATGGAAACTACACATGGTCTCAAGTTGTGCATAATCTGAGGTTAGAGCAATTGCTCAATGAATCTGCACTCCAATGATTGAAAATTATACTAACGGTTTTGAAGGTTAAAAGGGAAGGACTTACTATATTGTACTGTGATTTTATGTCTACCATCAGTATTTCCCACTGCAGTTAAGTTTGACCTAACTAAGAGGTGGATAGAATTTTCATAAAAGAAAAATTGGAGAGTATTGATTATACTCTTTATGCTGTCCCAACAGCTTGTCAACTTGATAAATTTACCAAAAAAATATTTTAATCCTGCTTTCAAAAATAATTTGAAAGAACTTGAATGTTGATCTCTACCAACTAGTTTGAGAGGTTAATGTTGAGGAATGTGGGTTTTTTTGCTGCAACGTTTATGGTGGAAGAAGCATAAACGTGTGAACTAGCCCCATAGTTTCAACATCGAGCAAAATGGGAAGATAACAATCCGCTATTTCAGGCAAGAACAGAAAGGCTTGCTGGATTTTCAAGCCGGAATTAATTACACCGGTTCGGGTTAAGGAAATTTCAGTGTTCCAACAAGAATGAACTCCACATAAGAAGGAAAGAAATGTCTAGCTGGCTGGCGGTTTCAGTAATATATTTGTTGTCTAAATTCATGAAGAAAGAAAGAATGCTTAGGAATTTTTTCTTTGTATTTAAATTTGTTGTAATTATTATGATTTCTGTGGTTGGATAGGTTTAAAATGCATTCCAGACAGCTCTATGTGTAATTACTATGAGAAGAAATCAAGCCTTTTAGCCGCTATCTCTATTTTAGCATCCATGCTTTTGTTTTAAAGTTTATCTATAGTATAAATCTAGTGGTTGCCGGGTTACCAGAATGTTATTTGCAGGAGAAGTGATTGGCTTGGTGGTCACCTGCATGATTTTTTGGGAAATCATGGAACAAGCTTGATATCCTTTAGATGTGAAAAATCTATCTTATTTTTCAGAAAGGTGGATGAAACAAGCGCCTTCATACGCTAAAGTTTTCCTGTTATCAACAAAGATTCTTAGAAATTCCTACTTTTTGTGGTTTACATCAATCATACTANTCAGAGAGGTGGATGAAACAAGCTCCTTCATATGCTAAAGTTTTCCTGTTATCAACAAAGATTCTTNCCAGTTTAAATGAAATGAATGTGACTATCCAAGTTTATGGAAGTTTTGAGAGAGACAGTTTTAGATTAGCAGTAAGAGAGTAACAATCTGATGAAATAGGCTATCAAGAAGCATTTGTCCTACTGGGAGGAAATGAATGCATTTCATTTCTTCGTATCTTTGGCTACTTTGGATTTTCATGCAATAATATGATGAAAAAATGACTTAATGTGGTGCTGCTGAATAAAATTGTATGGTTCATCCACCCATTAGGATTCAACAAAAATTTTCCCCCAAAAAGTCTAGCACGTAAACTAAGAAGGACTATATGGGTTGGAATTATATTTGGGGGCATGATTTGGAAGATCCATGAATGTGATGTGTGGAATACAATATAGACAAGGCCAAAGTGATTGTACTCTTTTTATAAAATGGCTTAAAGGAATAGTGGGAATTCGTATTGTATATTGGACATATGATGTTGATGAAGAGGACTTACTTGGTGAAAAGGGGGAAAAATACTCATTGTAGAATTTCAGAAGAAAGATTTTGACAAGCTCATTTACATCCATATAAGTGACTCAGAAAAAAAGGATCTTTACTCTTAACAAAGTATGTCATATTTCTGTTAAGTGAAACAAAATGGTAGACTATAAGTCATGTAAACTTTGATGGAACCATATTAGAAATTTATCTTTGAAGAGTAGATGTCTAGAAAGGGTAATATGAATAATCTGTTGGTAAACTAATTTTTCTATTCCATATAAACTAATTTTTCTATTCCATATTGCTTCTAGCTATTGCATTTGTGGTAATCCTTATAAGTCAATTTGTGCATCTAATTATAGGTTTATTAGATATTTGGAAAGAAAATTTTCAATAAAAAACATCGAAGTTTAAAACTTCCAAGGTATACTGATATTATTTAGGATTGTCGGTTGATGTTTGATGGAAGATCATCATCAGAATTACATATTATTTAGAGGAAATCTTGTAACATCGAAAGATATGGAAACTACACATGGTCTCAAGTTGTGCGTAATCTGAGGTTAGAGCAATTGCTCATGAATCTGCACTCCACTGATTGAAAATTATACTAACGGTTTTGAAGGTTAAAAGGGAAGGACTTACTATATTGTACTGTGATTTTATGTCTACAATCAGTATTTCCCACTGCAGTTAAGTTTGACCTAACTAAACCATGGAGGTGGATAGAATTTTCATAAAAGAAAAATTGGAGAGTATTGATTATACNATGCATCTAATTATAGGTTTATTAGATATATGGAAAGAAAATTTTCAATAAAAAACATCGAAGTTTAAAGCTTCCAAGGTATACTGATATTATGTAGGATTGTCGGTTGATGTTTGATGGAAGATCATCATCAGAATTACATATTATTTAGAGGAAATCTTGTAACATCGAAAGATATGGAAACTACACATGGTCTCAAGTTGTGCGTAATCTGAGGTTAGAGCAATTGCTCATGAATCTGCACTCCACTGATTGAAAATTATACTAACGGTTTTGAAGGTTAAAAGGGAAGGACTCTTTATATTGTACTGTGATTTTATGTCTACAATCAGTATTTCCCACTGCAGTTTAGTTTGACCTAACTAAACCATGGAGGTGGATAGAATTTTCATAAAAGAAAAATTGGAGAGTATTGATTATACTCTTTATGTTGTCCCAACAGCTTGTCAACTTGATATATTTACCAAAAAATTATTTTAATCCTGCTTTCAAAAATAATTTGAAAGAACTTGAATGTTGACCTCTACCAACTAGTTTGAATGGTTAATGTTGAGGAATGTGGGTTTTTTTGCTGCAACGTCTATGGTGGAAGGAGCATAAACGTGTGAACTAGCCCCATAGTTTCAACATCGAGCAAAATGGCAAGATAACAATCCGCTTTTTCAGGCAAGAACAGAAAGGCTTGCTGGATTTTCAAGCCAGAATTAATTACACCGGTTCGGGTTAAGGAAATTTCAGTGTTCCAACAAGAATGAACTCCACATAAGAAGGAAAGAAATGTCTAGCTGGCTGGCGGTTTCAGTAATATATTTGTTGTCTTTAAAATGCAATCCAGACAGCTCTATGTGTAATTACTATGAGAAGAAATCAAGCCTTTTAGCCGCTCTCTCTATTTTAGCAACCATGCCTTTGCTTTAAAGTTTATCTATAGTATAAATCTAGTGGGTGCCAGGTTACCAGAATGTTATTTGCAAGAGAAATGATTGGCTTGGATTGGCTTGGTGGTCACCTGCATGTTTTTTTGGGAAATCATGGAACAAGCTTGATATCCTTTAGATGTGAAAAATCTATCTTTTTTTCAGAGAGGTGGATGAAACAAGCTCCTTCATATGCTAAAGTTTTCCTGTTATCAACAAAGATTCTTAGAAATTCCTACTTTATGTGGTTTACATCAATCATACTAAACTATGACATTTGTAAGTATGGCACAGATTTTTCTGTCATCTTCATCAAGGTTTCAATGGAGGCGTTCTTTACATTCCTACATTATTTAAATGTTTTGAGAGAGATCCAATTGCTAGGGAATACATATGCGAACATTTGCTTCATATGTATCAATTTTGGAAATTTTTTTAATCCTATTTTTATTCTAGAAGTTTCTATCCGAATTCCTTCTTCAAGCAGTGAGCAGGACAAGACATTTATTTAATCCTATGGATCCCTGTTTGTTTTTAACATCAAAATTAAAAGAAAAGATGATCTTTCTGATGCCCTCTTTTGTCAGTGAAATGACTACAGGCTTCAATTTTTTTATCTATAATAAATAAGCTCTTTGTCCTTACAAGTTCTAGATTGTATTTTAAAATGATGTTGTGTCAAACACTTCTCTTTTTTTTTTTTTTTGCCATAGATTTAGGTGAGAACTTTAGAAACTCTAGTATTTGGATGTTCAAAGAAGTCTTAATCAGGATTCATGTTTAGCTCTTTTGTTTATTGAGTTGGCCTTCTGGTGAGTGCATGACATTTAAGTTTGGGATTTTATCAGCATGAATAATCATAGTCTCTATTCAGTAGGCCAAGGTTAGTTTTGAAGTTCAAGTTGTAATTTATTTTAATCCAAATCATCTTTCATATGTGATTTGTATTAATAGTATGACACCTCATTGTTTTTCAGCTTCGGAAGGTTGAAGAACATGACGTTTCTAGGAAGTTTCTTGTTTAGGCGGTTTATTTTTTTGTCAGTATACTGATCATTCTTTTGGTATATTAGATTCAATTTCCAAAGCTTCTCTGGTTTGTTTAACTTTCATCCTAATGATTTTCATTGTAATCCTACAGTTTTGGAATTTTATAATGGAGTTTTGGTATGAAATGGATACTCATTCCAACATTCCTGGTTTCTCACTAAGTTATATACTAGTTTTGTGATGCCAAATACTTACAAGTATTACATTAGAAGAAAAATTCATGTCCATTCTCTTAACATCAATCAAAAGAAAAAGAAACTAATTTTTGTTAAATCTTTCAAGCTGCCTTCTATTTTTGAGCCAAATTCATATGCTCTTTGTCATATGTTTTATGCCTATGAATATTTGAACATGATATGCATATTTTATGATCTTCTATCAAGATGTCAATCTTGAGAGGATAAGGTGGGTAAGCCTAGATTTGTANGTTGAGCCAAATTCATATGCTCTTTGTCATAATGTTTTATGCCTATGAATATTTGAACATAATATGCATATTTTATGATCTTCTATCAAGATGTCAANAATCATACTAAACTATGACATTTGCAAGTATGGCACAGATTTTTCTGTCATCTTCACCAAGGTTTCAATGGAGGCGTTCTTTACATTCCTACATTATTTAAATGTTTTGAGAGAGAACCAATTGCTAGGGAATACACATGCGAACATTTACTTCATATGTATAAATTTTGGAAATTTTTTTAATCCTATTTTTATTCTAGAAGTTTCTATCCGAATTCCTTCTCTAAGCAGTGAGCAGGACAAGACATTTATTTAATCCTATGGATCCCTGTTTGTTTTTAACAGCAAAATTAAAAGAAGAGATGATCTTTCTGATGCCCTCTTTTGTCAGTGGAATGACTGCATGCTTCAATTTTTTTATTTATAATAAATAAGCTCTTTGTCCTTACAAGTTCTAGATTGTATTTTAAAATGATGTTGTGTCAAACACTTCTCTATTTTTTTTGCCATAGATTTAGGTGAGAACATTAGAAACTCTAGTATTTGGATGTTCAAAGTAGTTTTAATCAGGATTCATGTTTAGCTCTTTTGTTTATTGAGTTGGCCTTCTGGTGAGTACATGACATTTAAGTTTGGGATTTTATCAGCATGAATAATCATAGTCTCTATTCAGTAGGCCAAGGTTAGTTTTGAAGTTCAAGTTGTAATTTATTTTAATCCAAATCATCTTTCATATGTGATTTGTATTAATAGTATGATACCCCATTGTTTTTCAGCTTCGGAAGGTTGAAGAACATGACATTTCTAGGAAGTTTCTTGTTTAGGCGGCTTATTTTTTTGTCAGTATACTGATCATTCTTTTGGTATACTAGATTCAATTTCAAAATCTTCTCTGGTTTGTTTAACTTTCATTCCAATGATTTTCATTGTGATCTTACAGTTTTGGAATTTTATAATGGAGTTTTGGTATGAAATGGATACTCATTCCAACATTCCTTGTTCCTCACTATGTTATATACTAGTTTTGTGATGCCAAATACTTACAAGTATTATATTAGAAGAAAAATTCATATCCATTCTCTTAACATCAATCAAAAGAAAAGGAAACTAATTTTTGTTAAATCTCTCAAGCTGCCTTCTATTTTTGAGCCAAATTCATATGCTCTTCGTCATAATGTTTTATGCCTATGAATATTTGAACATAATATGCATATTTTATGATCTTCTATCAAGATGTCAATCTTGAGAGGATAAGGTGGGTGAGCCTAGATTTGTAACGAGCAAAAATTGTTGTTGCTTTTCCTACGAATCTTTAAATATTCGGGAATGGTAATCAGAATTTAAAGTTAACTGCTGCATATTATTCAGGAATGTAATGAAATTGAGAAAAAAATAATTCCGTCTTACCTACGTTATTGAGTCAATTTGAAAAACTGCTGCATATTATTCAGGAAGAAAATAATTCCATGATTGCTTACTTGATTTGAACTGAATTTAAAGCTGAGTTGGGCTGTATCTTTAATCAACATTTTAATGTTTTTGCACCAGCAGAAAATGGTTCTACAATAGATTTACTGAGGAAGAAATTTATTGGCATTAAAAGACATGCATATTTTCTTTGAAAGGGATATAAATGCTTTTCATCATATTGCTAATCGGTAAATTAAAATAAGCCTCATTTATGAAATGTTGATAAGCAATGAATTTTCTTTTAATATAAAAGATTTCCATTCAGAGTTTATTTTAAAAAAAACATTTCTATAGAAATATATTTTCCATTTTTTCACCCGCTTTTTTAAATCTTTGCTCTTATTTTGATTCCTCCCCCATTAAAATTTGGATTTTGTTTTCCTCTGAAGGAGGTTTAATATGCTTCTTTCTTTTTGGAGCTACCAATTCTCGACTTAGATGGCTTTTCTATTCAATTTTTTTGAGAACTATAGGACACATAGGGCCTTTTTGTGATAACTTTATCACGGCATTGCTTTTTATACCATCACCACAGCTGCGTTTTACAACTAGATTTATTAAAATGTGCTAGAGTTAAGAAGCCTGCTATATTTTTTTTTTCAAAAAAAAAAAGAAAAATTTTAATTACCATAAAAATTTTGCTAAATTATTTTTTTCACAGAGGCTTTACAATCACGTTTACAAAAATCTAATGTCATCCCATCCGAACATTTAATCCATGTTTGAAGACATTTTTGAGGAAGTTCATTTCTTAAGAAACCTTATAAAATCAACTTTTATTCTCGCTACTGATTATGCTTCTTCTATCGATGTAGAAAATATTCCATTTGATATGTACTTTTTAATTTTGGTTTTAAAGTTTCTTTTAAATGGATTTGTGTCAAATTCAATATTATTTTACCGTCAAATGAAAGTTTCTCTTATAGTTTTAAACGGCTGTTTGATGTTATAAACTTCGTTAATTGTTTTATTCTTATTGACCGTCTTATGTCTGCAGGATCATTTCTTAAAGAGTTAATGAAATTTTCGCTAAATTGTAATGTTTTTCTCCTTCTCTTACTGGGGTGCTCTTCCTAATAGCGGATAAAAAGTCATGTTCAAATTCTTCTTTGATCATGGCCCTATTATTGATACTTCCAATCTCAGTTTTATCTACAAATGCTTTCCATTTTTATTCGAGATTTTGTTGTTCTATTTACAAGACTTCGGCAATATGATTTCTGATTGGTGAAATGGTTATATTATTCCGGGGATACAATTAATAGAACATGTGTGAAATTTAGACTTATTAGAAAGCTTCTTGAAATTTGGAGAATCACAAAATATCAAGCAACATGGAAAGTGGTTCATGATTGTTAAGTTAATTGAAATCAAAATTTAATTTAAATTGGGATTATGAACTTTAAAGAAATACCTCTGACAAAAATCTTGGAAGTGGAAGAAATTTATTCACATCGAAGTTCTAAAATTAAACTGTAACTTGAAGGGGATGTGCATAATTCTTTCATTACATTATATGATAAATGGACAAAGGAAACTAAATTTTATTCTTCAAATCTTGATTGATGGTGAAGCTTTCTCAAACCAAAGCTACTTGCTGTTATTTTCTAGGGTTTATTTTGAAACTAAATCATGAGAATTGCATTGACCAGATTTTTAATATGATTTTAAAACTTCAATTCTTGATTTGACCTCCTTTATCCAATGAAATAAAATAGTGCATTAAGAAGTCTATCTCCATATTTTTTATGGAAAAAAAAATTATAATCAAGCTTAATCCTCATTTTGTATTAAATGGGATTTACGGCTAACATAATATGTGACCTGCCTCAAGGTGCTTCTTGCCTTATTTTTCGTGAGATGTGCACACTTGTATCTGGGATTTTTCTTAAAAATATAAGTGAAATACTCTAATAAACATTCTTAGCTTACCCATATAATGTATAACTAGGATGTAAATGAAGCGGTTATTTTTAACATAATAAATATTTTAAAATCTAATCATAATTATTGATTAAATAAGAGGAAGATATTTGAGATTTAAGACTAGGAGGAAGATCTTCATAATAGAGGATAAAACGAGAGAGAAATTAAATCGTTATACCTATGATTCCATTAAAAGGTTGAGACCTTTGAATTTGAAAACCTAACCTGAATGTTTTTATATGTTTTGATTTTATAGTGGATAGTAGGAGTGGGAGAAATAATATTTGTACCACACTTATTTTAAATTGTAACGTTTTTACTTCCTTTTTTGATGTTTTTCTAACTATTGTTATTTTTTGATTTAATATTTGCATGTTAAAATGTTATTTCTTTATTTTAACAACTTTATGACATTTATTATGTTAGGGTGTTAATATGTTGCTTCTTTCATTTGCACAATTTGTTGATTTTCAGGTTTATGCCTCAAATCTTCTTGATGCTCATGTCTCTCTGCACGAATAAAAATATCTCAATGCCACAATTGTACAATTTTAAACATTTTTTTCTCCTTTTAAATATGGATTTATGTTTCTCTCCACTTAAATAAAAAATGCTCCAGTGTCCGATTGCACAATTTTTAACATTTGTTTCCTCTTTAAATTTGAATTTTTGTTATGCATTGGAGGAGATTACATATGCGACTCTCTTTTTGGGTCTTTCTAATTTCCTTGATTATATGAATTTTCCATTCTTTTTTCAAGAGTGTGGTGCACTATTTATTTAGATTGGATTAATATGTTTAAATACATTTTTGAAGTTTTCATCTATTTTTTGTTAGACTCCTGCCACTGTTTGTCTTATCCTCTTATCCTCAAAGAGATGCTTGTGAAAATGCCATTTTTAGGCTCATTATAGACACTAAGGGTCTGTTTGGCGCAGAGCAGCTTCTGAACTTTTCAGCTACAGCTGCGCTGCCCTAGGAAGCAGCTGTGGGGAAGCTGGTTGTATGTTTGGTACAGCTGCGTGAAAAGTATTGTGAGCCGGCTTTTTCATGTAAAAATGACCAAATTGTCCCTGTTTGTTAAAATTGTTTTTAATTTTTGATTTAGTTGTATAAATATGGGTGTAATATACATAAAATTTATAAAAATATTATTTCTTAATTAATTAAATGAAATAAATTGTTTTTAATATTCGTTTTTATAGATAATTTCTAAAAAAATATTTTGTAATTTTGAAAACATATAGGTTTAAAATTTATCTCTATCTATATATCAATGTATACAAATATTAATTCATCTATACATATTAAAATTTACAAATATATATTTTAGAAGCATAAAATGTAAAATATATAAAAACACCTTAAGCTATATGAAGTCGTGTTTTCATACATAAAAACGTAGGAACTCATACAATTTCATACATCCAAAATAACCCAGAGTACATAAATACACAACCACTAGCTAGGAGAAACAAAATGAAAAAAACTATAAAACTATGACTACGACGAGTAACATAATGGTAATGCTATTTCTAACAATGACACGCTGTAGCTCCCGTGTCTTCCCTTCGTCATCTGAAACTCGCAAATCGCTACAAACATCGTTCTCAGCATCAGAGAAATTGTCCGCCCATAGGAAAAATCTGCATTTATCGGCAATGCTTCGGGGGCATGTATAAAACTTCCTACCATAGCTGTGTGCATGCCGTGAGGTCAAAAGTGGGGTTTGCAGACCACAATGACAAATCACTCATCGAGAGATAGCGGACATTCTAGAACTCATATTATCCTGAAAAATAATGCGGCATAAAACATAATTACTAACATATTAGGTAATGAAAAAAAAAGCTCATTAAAATTGAACTATTTGTTTGAAAACAAACATAGACCCTAAATCATATTGTGTTTACAACATATATGAATCTAAATAATCACTCAAACTAATGGGGTAGTGATCTCCGCACGAAGGGCTGTCATTTCATTCGCACCCTCCCCATCTTTCGTGCAAATTGAGACATTCTCGTTCTCCTCCGTTGATAGAGATTGACCAATGCGGTATTCAAAAGCTTCGACTGACACTTCCTTGTCATTGACCTCGACATGCTCGAAATCAACATCAGCTTGAGTTGAACACCGCCTAATATAGTTATTAAGGGTCATAGTGACTAACACTATATGCACTTGTTTCAGAAACGAATAAGGTAACATATCTCGAAGTATGACCTATTTTTTCTTCCAAACTTCAAAAGTCCTCTCAATTACGCCTCACAAAGATGAATGTCTTTTATTAAAGACATCTTTTCTATTTCTTGTATGATTGCTGACTCTCTGAAAATCTGGAATATGATACTTTGTGTCAGGATAGGGTTTAAGGTTCCCCCTCTGCATTGAGTAGCTAGCATCCACCAAATAGTATTTTCTTGAAAACTTATAAACTTTAGGTGAGCATACAAAACAAAAATCTACTTGTATTAGTAAGGAACTAACCATGCGGTGGGTGAGGAAAATTGCACTCCAGATTTCTCGTTGCAATTTTAAAAATTCTACTATCATGTGCGCTGCCCTCTCATTCAGCCAATGCAAATGTAAAACACTTGTTGAAATCACATACTACCATGATATTTTGAGTTGTGGTTCTGGAACGACCGATAAATGTAACTTTCTCGTTCTCCGACACCCTAACATGAACGTGCGTTCCATCGATTGCGCCGATACAACCCTTTACGAATAAGTGAAATTATTTCAATATACAATCCGATAATATTTATTTGAAGTATGAATGTTTACCTTGAAATATGATATGTATCGGACATCGTTGCGAATCTCTACTGGTGTTCTTGCATACGTTGGATCTGTGAGTTTTATTATGTCTTGTGCTAGACTGACAAGAGAACTCAAACAAACTGAGAAATATCTGCTTATTGTTTCAGATGAGTGTTGGAAGCGTTCCATGACTCCCCACATTGACTCGTTCTGTGATAAAATGTAAAGTGTTATGCCCAATACTTCACGGTCTATTGTCCTAGAAGATCCGTGAAGTCCATGAGATGTTTTTAGATCTAATAATAGATCACTAAAAACACCCTGGGACATGCGGAAGATGTTTTGAAATCTCGTTGGGTGTCCTGAAATCATTTCTCCCATCCATTTGTCTCCAATCTAAGATGATGTGTAACACGTCTCACGGTCGACATACGTATTATAGTAATGCATTAGTATATTTATAGCCGCATTTCGACGTCGGCGTCGGACTTCCTCTGGGTCCATGACGATATGAACTATACATTATACTTTGAAATACAATTAAGCTCATAAATGAAATAAAACAACCACACATATGAAATATAGTTGGAAAACAAATAACTTAATCATCCTTTGGAATGAAGTAAATCAGTTTCATAAAAATGACAAACAACCACAAATGAAAAAGTCTACTATCAGGAGTAATCATAGATGGAATGAAGTGCACCAGTCTAGTATCAAATCATAAACAACCACAATGTCAACTAATGAGGAGCTCAACTTCACAAGTCACGACGGTTATAATAATAGCGTATGTATTCCAGTCGTCGCTCTTTGCTCAGTGCTGTGAAGAAGTCTCTATGGAGGGAATGACGAAAGAGGTCTATGACAAAGTAGAAAAGATCACGATCCTCTGTAAATTCTGGATCTTCTTCAAGAAGTCCAATGACCTCATCAACCGAGGTTTTTTGAACTCTGTGAGGGCATCATTAGATGAGTCCACGAGGTATGAGAGCTGCTCCCTCATAGATGCAAGTCCACTCTTTCTCTTGCTTTCATTCCGGGGGCGCTTCACACGGTTGGTGGATTGAATTTTAGGTGGCTCAACACTGCGGAATTCTGCAGAATCATTTGACAATTCCACGGCCACATTCTCGGGGCTTGTTTAAAAAACTGTTTGGTTAGATGCAGCTGAAAATTTCCCTATAGCTACCACCTCACCAAACATCATTTGTAACTTGCCTTCCAATTATGGTTCAATCTCAGCCAATCTTAACTTCTTTGCCGCAGGAACAACCTGTAAAAGAGAATGAAAGGTTATTAGAAAAAAAAATAGAACTTATTAAAATTGAAAAGAATGACTCAATAATATCTTACCGCAAGCCTTTCTTGCCACCACTCATTTGACACCTCAATTGTTCAATTCACCGGATCCCATCCTAATCCAGTGGAGCCACGCTTCAAATCACTCTACAGTTTCCAATCTTTCTTAAGCTGGTCTCATTTATTCTTTAATTGGAGTCTATCATATTCCCTACTTGTCATCTTCTTGAATTTGCTAACGATGTTATCACCTTATTAAAAAATGTTGTTGGCCTATTTCCCTTATCAATTTCACATATGTATAGGTCACAGAATATTAACTTGGTGTCCTTCTCCCAAAGTGCAGGAGTGACAATCTTTTTGTTTTTATTAGTCATGCTAATAATACCACCAAAAAATAACATTCAACATGAATTAATATAACGAATTTAAACATTGCTAAACAAATAAAAGAATAGATATAAACGCGTTGCAAGCAATAAACCAAACAAGAAATGTAAAGATAAGGGAACACATGAATTTACATGATTCGGTCAACTGACCTACGTCCACGGGAAACGAATGCAATATTTTTTTGAAATACTAGCTGAAATTTTTGAAGCATATCAACAAGGACTCCTTTGTTGTACCTATGCACAACTTACATCATATATACAATATATAAAAGGTCACCTCTCATTCGCATACTTCCTTGAATTATTCCTACCTTATTGCTAGGCTGATGGCCGACTATTCTAATCCTCCTGGAATAATGGCATCACACAAAAGTTGCAATTAACTTGCACAACACTCGTATAATATCCAACCAGAAAGGTAAGACTTTCTTAAAAAAATAGATCATGTTACATTCCTTAATACCTAATTTAAAATAAAAAAATCAGTCCACGAGAATTGAAAAATAAAACATAGTTAGTTCAAAGCCCTAAACACTGAAAGTTGGTAGTAAAAATGCCAGAACAATGTTCTCAGCTCCATCTACAATAACAATCAAAAATTGAAAAAGAACAGAAATCCGGATCATAGGAATAATTCTAGAGGTGGAAGTCATGAATTGCAAGCAAAAAATAAAAAAAATAATGGTAGAAGAATTCTTTGAAGCACTTTGACACATGTTCAACAAACAATTGATGAATTCCAACACAGAAAGAATCAGAATCACATTGGGATAAAATAAAATGGAATGCCGAGGGTAAGCCACGATTCATAATTTTTACTGCAAGAACCAATTCTTCTGCGCCAATCAGTATCACTCTTATGTTTCATGGCTAAAAAATATACATTCCATTCTTTTAGACAGTAAAAAACAGGGCCAATGATTTACTTTGAAACAATTGCTAAAATTTTTCTAAGCCTAGAAAGGATTCGTTTGTTGTTCGTGCACTATCCATGGCAGAGAAGTTTATTGTAAGGAAATGCCCATGTTAACCTGGCACCAATTACAAACAAAAAGTCAGTGCCTTTCATAACTTCCACAAATGTGTCTCAGAGCAAAACATCAGTGATGAATCAACCACTACCTAATGTACAAATCCACCGAGAAGGGAAAGAAAATGCATGAACAACAACCACTACACATCAGTGAATCAACCAGTACATCAGTGAATCAACAACTAACTTATTCTATTCTTGAGCCAGCATCCACCAAACAAGAATGGCTCAAACGAGAAGGGAAAGAAAGGGCAAAACCCTAGTGAAGCAACCGGTAAAAACCAAGCAGGTTCCATGCGCTAATGTACAGATCCACCGCATCTTTAGAAGGAATAAACAAAAAATTGCAGAAATAGGAAGGAGATGAGAAGAGAAAACATCACATTCGAAAAAACCCATAAGCTCCCTCATATCTGCGATTAGAAGAAGAAAATTGCTCGTTATACCTCAAATCTATCGATCGAGGGGCTACGAAGCAAGACGACGAAGAAGAGCTGCAATGGAAGCAGTTAGGGCAGAAGAGAAACGAAAGGGATAAGCGGAGAAAATCTTCTGGTGAAAGCGGGGCCGCGGGTTTAATATCGCGGCCCGCTTTCGCTCAGCTTTGGGAAAGTTTTGCCGCAAAGCTACGAACCAAACGACCGACTGCGTGACAAAGCGGCTGTTGCACACAGCGCCGCGCCAAAAAGCCGAACCAAATGGGCTCTAAAATGCTTTTTTTTTAATTTACAAATTCATTAAAATTGGGGAAATTTAAATTATGTTAACATTTTATAGGATTTATTAATGATGGTTTCCTTAAAGTAGATTTGAAACTTTAAAGTTCATTTATCTAGTAAACTATAAAGTATACAGTTCTTCACAAGCAATTGTAAAGTTTTGGGAGTTTGTTTTCTTAGAGGATTATGTTCTTCCGAATGACATGAACATCTTATTGTAGATCATTTATTTGTGATTCGGAGAATCTTGTGGAGTCTGTTAAATATAAGTTTATGTTTTGTTCTTCTTATTTTCTTGAAATTAGTTATGGCATATCTGACACTGTGTTAGGGCTCTTAAATGTTATTTAGGAAGCGAATATATTGGGGAAATGGTTGTGGAATGGCAAGGGGATGAGAATATGAGCCATTTGCTGGATGTCTCGATTGAAAAAAAATAGAGTGAACTACGATTTTATGTTCGGATGAGCTATAAACTCTTCACTTGCAAATGGAAGATGATACATCAACCCTCAAGGTAGAAATCAGTGAATACTATTTCAAATCCCCAAAATAATGCTATTGTCCCAAAACAGAGAATACGACACATAAATAGTCTCCTTAAAGAAAATAACTCTAATTTGAAATAAAAAAATAGGAAACATTGCTTAAAATGGCAAAATTTTCTGCAAAAGTTGCAAATGGGACAAGAAAACTTACGCGATCTCGAGAATATCTGATTCCACAATTTTGCAAAATCCGAGCTGTTTTGGGATCGTGGGATATCCAGAATTGCAGGATATCTGGGATCACATGATATCCGATCCCGCGATTCTGTGGGAGCTCCTGCATCAATATCCATGAGAAATCTATGAATATTTTTTGCATATCGTACATGCATCAAATCTTATTGCTTTATTGATTACTCATGAATGGTTTGTGTGATATTTTTTTGTGTGAATATTTTTATTAATTATGACTGTTACACGTGCTCTAAATGTGAAGTGGGGATATGTGAAATTTAAAACGGATGAAAAGGTGATGGGCTGTCTAATTCTTGAAGGCTTCTTGCTGGAATCTTCAAATAATTAATTATTAGGAAAACATGAATTGAGACATACTTTCAAATCAGAGAATTCATGTGTTTCTCTAGTTTTGATTGTATTTGATAGTATTTTATTTCGTGAACTTCCAAACCCTTTAATTCTTCTATTTGTGTCTCTTTTGGGATTCACTTCCGAGACATTGTCTGCATAAGTTATAAGCGTTTATATATGTTTTATTCTTAAAAGATATTTTTGAAGATGAAATAATGTCTAAAATGGATGAAATAATGGCTACTGAAAAAAAGCATCTCATTCAGGATATCATTTATGTCCTGTGCGATGGAGAGACAAACATACTTGGATCCCCAATTTATGCTTAAATTTTCCTCATTAATGTTAAATTCTTTTGACCCGGTCAAATTGTTCTGTGTTTACCTAATAGATCTTTATATTTGGCTTGCGATGGTTTTTACATAATTCTCTGTGGACTGTCATTGCTAGTGTGGTGTTCGTGTAATTGTAGCAATCCATAATTCTTATTTCTCAGTGCAAAATTTAGATGTTGGGAATTGCAATCTATTGGATTTCTGTTGATAGCTCTTTATATTATTTCTTTTCTATTTTTGTTATTAGAAAATACAGCGGGAATTTGGAATTTTGAATTTGAAATTTATCATCTATAGTGTAATGAAGTTATTACTTCTCTTCTGATCCTTAAAAAATTGCGGAATTAATATTTTTGGGTGGTTATCTTTATTTATAACTGAGATAATTTATTTTATGATTTCTTTCTATCTAGCTTTTATTTTCATAATTTTGATATTGTTTTGCTATGGTTATTAAATTTGATTTTCTATGAGTGCATGGTTTTTGATTAATTGGTCATCTTTTTATGGTGCTTGTTTTCTGTTTTGTTTTTCTTGTATGAACTGAATTGCCATTTACATTGAGGTTCTGCTTTTTTATTTTTTATCTCAAGTGTCCAATAGTTATCAAAATTTGGAGTGATGATACACGACATAATGCATGCTTAATTGTTATATGTTGTTGTGTCCCTCGTTGCAGATCCGCCATAGCAAATCATAGAATCTAAGGAGTCTTGTGTGACAATCAAGGTGTTTGTGTTTATATTAGATGAAGCCTTTTAGGGTATTCAAACATGACTGAAACTTGTCAGCAATCTAGCAAAGTTTGGCAACTTAATTTTTTCATTTTTTTTTCTTTTCCATTTGTGTGTCTTGAAATTGTTTATTGGTTTCCTTTCCCTTACCTATTATTTTTCTTGTTTTGTTTTGGAATTGATTTGTAAAATAACTATAATTTAGTTCCTGCGTGTTACCGTAAGGTGACTTTTCCATTTGTTTGTTATGAAACCTTTTTCTTGATAACTTCAGGTAGGTGAGAATGAGCCATTTTTATCTGAACTCCTGTCAAGCCTTGCATCTACCGTTGCAGATCTTGAGCCTCATCAGATTCATACATTTTATGAAGCTGTATGTTGAATTTTTCCTTTTTGTTTTTGTTTTTGTATTTATTTTTGTGAAAATACTTTTCTGAAATTTCTTCATTTCGTAACGTTTTAAACCTTATCGCTTATTTGAGATTCTACTTGCAGGTTGGTCATATGATTCAAGCAGAACCCGATCCTGCTAGAAGAGATGAGTACCTGAAGCGGTTAATGGATCTTCCTAACCAGGTTGGAACATTCCAACTTATAGCAACCATGTTCAAACTAATATTTATTGATTCATTCCATATTTTTTTTTATTATTTTAAATGAATATTAACTTTCTTTTTCTCAAATGTATGTGTGCACTTTGGTGCAGAGATGGGCTGAAATTATTGGCCAGGCTAGTAGAAGTGTTGATATATTAAAAGATCAAGATGTAATAAGGACAGTTCTTAATATACTGCAGGTATGCAATCTTTAACTGATAGATTTTTCTGGCCATCAACAAGTTTCTTTAGCCTGTTTGCTTTTGATATAGTAGGTTTGTGTATAGGTTTTCTTTGCCAATGTACAGCCTTTGCAATGTAGTATGCTCCTAATTGATCTTGGCTATAATTCAATTGTGTTTGATCTTTGGATCATTCTTACTAGTACTATTCTGTATCTGTTAGAATGTTTTATCTGGTCATTACAAGTTCTCTTTCTTTTTGGAATTAGTACTTTACTATTTACAATTATATGCCTTATTTATAAGTGAGTAGTGGTTTCTTCCTGCCAAAAAGATAAAAAGTTGCTGCAATTCCACTTTTCTTTCTGCAATTGTTAGTATTGACATGGTTATGTATCTGCAGTCAGCAAGGAAAAGCTTGTTATAACTTTCATTATTTCCTTCTTGTTATAAGCACTTAATTCTTGACCAGGAATTGTCATTTTTGTAATCTGATGAAGGTGCATTATTATGGCTTTGTGAAGGTTATTCACTTTCGTGCTAAAATACTGCCATGCACTTGGGCAATATAGTGCTACTNTTAAACCTTAATTATGATTCAGTATTTAGTTCATATACATGATTTAAAGCAGAATGTCACCTCCCAAAAGAGCTCTTAAGAGTGGTGGGCAGCCTAGGACTTAAATGCTGCTCTTCGGCCTTAATCACGTGACGCCCTTGTCACGGATCGACTCCTCCGAGGGTCTCACTGGACCATGGACAGTCCACACACCTGGCAGACAGTAATCTGCTCTGATACCACTTGTCACCTCCCAAAAGAGATCTTAAGAGATGTGGGCAGCCTAGGACTTAAATAATGCTCTTCGGCTCGACACCTAGCCGATATGAGACTTTTTTCTCCGTGACAAAAGCTTACATGTCCTCTAGCACACAAAAATGCAGAAGTTTAATTACACATGGAAGAAATAGGAATTACATTTTTTGGATTTGTTATGATAATTAGAATAAATGCAGACTCTAAATCTGTTTTTGATGCCATCATGATGATCATGAAATTCTGATATTTAAAGGGGTAACACTATCTCTAGAGCTGAATAATTCATGAATCGGCTTAGTAAATATCCACACTTGGAGATCAAGGACCACACGTTTTGTAGAACAGAAATTTTATTCACTAAGAAGATGACATGGCATAACATAATGGAAGAAGATATGCTCTCCTATATGCTAGGAATAAAAAGTAGGTATCTCAGCGAATAGCATATCATTGTACAAGCTCTTTTTTAGCTATGGATATAGCAGGCATGTCATGTCATGTGTCATCTCTTCAAAAACATGAATTTATATTTGCTAATCTACATTGTGTGAATGCACTTAAAATGGGCAAAGTAGAATTTTTTGTTATTTAGCTATGGCCTGCATGATGGTTAAAAAAAGACAATTAGTTTGAAAATAAACTTAATGACGGTAAATCAACCATGGTGCAAGATGGTTTATGGGCTTAAGGCTTTCTAATGCAATTATGTGATACGATGCATTTAAATCATGTAATGGAACTAAATTATTCACACATCACAAGGCCGCTAAACAAGCCAACAATGCACTTTATTTAAAATCAAACAATAAATATGAGTATTAGAACCCAAAAGCTATAATGCTTTGATAAATTCAAAGTACACATCGAGAAATTTAAGCCACACAAAATTAGCTAGAAATTATAATAGATTTTTAGTTGTGTAAAATTTGAATTTAATTACGAATAAACGCAAGTCAATTAGAAGTATGCAGACGAAAATATATCATTGAGATAAATTATTTTTTTGAATATAATCACAAATAGAAGCAAGTCAATATAAAGTACGCATAAGAAATTAGATCAGAGAAAGAAATTACCCCATGTAAGTTTAGGTTGTAAGTAGATTACTTCCTTTGGAATCTTGCAGTAGCACTTGTAATTACTAAGTAGGAATCACATTTAGTAACACAAGATTGACTAGTGGAAGGTGAAATGAGTACTCAGTCAGGGTTGTTCAATTTCGTGCTTCAGAATCTATATTTATAAAACTGTCATTCCTTTTCTAGTAGATTAGTTTTGTGCAAAATCAACACAATCTAATGCCAGATATCTGGCTAGTTCAACGTTTAGATCTTATTGAAAATCAATATTTAAAATTGTTACATGCATAAATTACTATTTGAGTGCATAAGTGGATACAGATCATTAATTTACCAGTAACAATACTTGTTTTTATAGGTGAAAATAACAATGCACAATATGCTACAAACATGCATCAGTTTACTTGATTTTGAAAAAAAAATAATTTTTGAATTAGAATCATTTAGATCATCACAAAATTGTTATTGCTTGGATTGATGGTATTCAGGAAATAAACTAATGTAATCTTATCATATCAAGTCATACAGGGCAAGTGGGCTACCTAGCATTTGTAAATACTAAATAAATCCTTACTCTGGTAGAGGCATGTCCAGGCTATTAATTTCAAATAAAGTAGCAAACACCATCTAATTAAAACTAATAAACTTTGCTTAGATCATTGCTTCATGCAATTCCATCTATGAGAATAAATTCTCTATTTTCATTGAAGTTGCCCATATTGAACAAATTTTGCATTTAATACTTATAATCAAAATCATGATTTCTTTTTCCTTTTTTTTCCTTTACTTTTTATTTTTGCTTCTTGTAAAGGCAATCCATTTGTTTATTTTTGTATGTTTGCCTTATCGGTGAACAAAAGTGTTTTGAAATTAACAATAAAAATTTTCTCATTAGCCAAGTTAACATCAGAAACTATTTTTTTTTTTAAATTATGTTGCAGGGGATTGGAGTGAAGTCACGTCAAATTGAAAGAGAATAATCTAATGGGTTATAAGAAACCTAAGAAATAAGCTCAAATCAGCACATTGAAAATTAATATAACTTAATCGTCCCTTATTTTTTTTAGGCATTAAGTTCAATGCATTGCACAATTTTGGCCTTGCCTTTCTTGCATTTAATTCCTTAAATGTTTTTATGGAACTTTTTCTGAATTTAAATTCACCACGATTTTATCTTCCTGTCTGTACTCCGTATAATCTGTTGTTACATCAACATAAATATTGTAATTGTCATAGTAGTTTTTTTTTAATATTCTCATGCAAAGGATATTCAAATTATGCATATTTTGTGAGAATTATTGAAAGTGAATGATCCAACGGGTTTATAACGAACTTATGAAATAAGCTCAAATCAACGCATCGAAAATTAAAATAACGTAATCGTCCCTTAGTTTTAATTTGTAGGCATCAAGTTGAATCCGTTGCAAAATTTATGGCCTTGCTCTTCCTGCATGTAATTTCTTAAATGTTTTTATGGAACTTTTTTTGAATTTAAATGCACCATGATTTTATCATCTCGTCTGTACTCCGTATGAGCTGTTGTTTACATCAACATAAATATTGTACTTTTCATGGTAGTTCTTTCTTTTTATATCCTTATTCATAGGATATTCAAATTATGCATATTTTGTGAGAATTATTGTGCAAATGCATTAGATTTGAATTTTACTGAAAGATTGATAAGTTTTATGGAGTTTCTTGGTTGAAACTCATAGAGATTTCAAATGGACTCATGTCAGATGTATGACATTTATTAGACAACGTTACAGCTCACGAAACTTCTATTTCTATAGTTTCTCTAGTTTGCAGATAATAGAGAGTGCAGAACTTAAGTACTGTTTCTATTTCCTTTGAAGGAGTTTTTCAATGAATTTTAATTCTCAGTCATAAATAATTATTTGGGTAATTTATGCTATTTAATTACATATTACATAGTTTAAAAAATTACCTTATTAAAATTTTGTTTAAGGCATTTACATACTTATCACTCAACTCCTATGTATTGTTATCTATCACCAAAACTTTGGTTTTAACATTTATACCATCCAAAATTTTCATATTACATAAAAAAATACCTCCACTTTAACTTGTAAATATCTTTTCATGCATAGGTAAGTTGGTATGCATGTAAATCTTCCAATTTATTTTTCGAATGTGATTTTACAACAGTGTCTGAAAACCATCACTACAAAAATATGTCATTTTCTCTTGTTTGTTGTAAACCCAACTCAAGTATTAACATCCTCTCAAACCTTATATGGAATTGGTGAATGACTGGTCAATCTCTGTGTTATATTTTCTACTTTTTGCAAACTCATACATTGTGAAATAACACAAGCCATTTTTCTTTTTATGTTTGTCCAAATATGCTTATTCTCAATTATTCCAATGGTATTATTCTTACAAAAATCTCTAACAACACCACCATGTAGTTCTAGCGTCAGGAAGTAACTCAAAATATGCATTAGGAATGAAAAGTTTACACTTTAATAAAGAAACTATCTTTAGCTTGTTATGTTTTTCAAGCAAGATGAATTATTATTAAAGTCTTTACTAATGTCAGTTTCCTCTTTTATACGATCACATATCACATTAACCTGCGCTGTATATAGAAGGATTGGAACTTTGCTTAAGCATCAACATCTTATTATTAGTTCCAGTACATTATTTTTGGTTAAATGAATATTCATATAAATATTCAATCCGCAAGTATTTCTATATTTCTACTTATTTTATGAACTTGAGTATTTTATTGTTTAATGGTTGAAGTGCATTACAAACTGTCTATGTAAGGAACAATGCCTTCAATAACCTGATGCTTACATACATAATAGATAACTCTATCAGAGTTTGGATATGTTTGTGGCTTCATATATTCTATTACTAAAGAATGCAATCAGATCTTCCTTCAATACCAACACCACATGCTATACAAAAGGGATCAAACACCTTATTCAAAGTAGGGAACCTATGCATATGTTTTTTTGTCTTTTTTTTTAAAAAATCTTAATAAAAGCGTGATCATCAAATTTTGTCCAAATATTCTTTTTTTCTAGTAAATACTAAACTCGATCCATTACAATAGGAAACTTTTAATGAATCCTTTATATATTGTCACTAGCAATGAAAATTATAACTGCCATGTTTATTAGTAGATATTGGCTAATCATAAATTTTTTGTCCTTAAAAGAATCTGCGAACTACTCATGTATAGCTGCAACAAATCTTAAGATTATAGTGGAGTAATAAAATAGTATTTTTTAGACTATTACTTTTCTTCCGATAAAAATCTCAAATTCTTTTCTAAATTACTCCAAATCGTTAACTTGTGTCCTTCCATAATTCAAAATAGCATCAAAGTAAAGGATATGAGAATATTTAATTAAAGGTGGCAATACATGGTTAATTATTCTCATTTAAATATCAGGTGCTTTTGTTAAAACCCAAAGGAAATACACCTTTCATTCTATCCAATACATTATCCAAACATCGAAGCAATAGTTAATGGTGGTTTTGTTAGTTGCTTTACTCTCGACACACAAATGAAAACTTCTATCTTTCTTAGATTTCAGGAAAGTAGTAATAAAATAAGGATTCATGCTTTTCTTAATAAATCATTCAAGTAACTTATTAAACTCTGTTTAATTTGACTTATTCTACTGGAATGATCACATATTAAGTCAAATTGTGCAATGATGGTCCATGAAGTAAATCAATGTCTTGTTGTTTATCAGTAGTGCTAGTTTATTCTGAAGTCCATTTGGATAAATATCCTTAAAATCATCTAACACTTGATTAACATAATTAAATAAAACCATAATTTCAGTCACTGTATGGTTCAATTATAGAACTATTTAGTCTAATGATCAAATCGCATTGCTTCCTTGCTTTCGCAAATGCATGCTTAGTCAAAATATATAAATATTTTTTAAATTCATTGAGAAACTTAGGGTTGTTTGGGATCACTTTCTGTTTTTAATTTTTTGTTTGTTTTGTTCTTATTTTAACTTGAAGCAAATTATATTTGGTAGTGTTATGGATTTAATTTTTTCAAAAAAAAAAAAACAAGAAAAACGTGCTTGGTTTTGTAATTTTTCAAAAACCTTTTATATACTTGTAATATTTTTTAATTTCTTTTTGTTAATTATTTCAGCTCAGTAGCTATTATGGTATATTATTTATGCTTTACATATTGTAAGATTGAATCATTTAAATTTTGCCAAAAAAAAAATCGCTTGCATCTAATGGTATGAAAGAGATGATTCGAGCTAGAAATTTAATTGCCAAGAAAAGGCAATATAAGCAATAATAAATGACGAGTCCCAAAGAAAAAAGATACTTAAGCTCATTCATAACATTTGAATTCTTAGTCAAGTGCCAAATTATGATCCCATAGTTGTGTATTGACATCCAAGAAAACACGCTAGTTGTGCATTATCTTCATTGATTCTTATGCTATATTATATGCCTCTAATTTTCATATGGATACAGATTGTTAACATGCACCGTAAAAATGCATACAAATAACAATAGAAAGAGTATTGTACAGAAGAAGTATTCTAGTATTATAATTCCCAAATGTAAGGTAAAATGATTTGAAGATATGCATTTTGATATCATATATTACGAGCCAATGAGATTTTCATGATTATGGCAAAAATAAGGCCACATATCTTGAGGTAGTAAATCGATAATGACAACGATGCAGTGAGTTTGGGGAATAAACAAAATGGCCTATCTGCTTGTAGTAATTGGTGAAATCCATTGACAATACGCCTACCACTTCTGCAACTCAAGCACTCAGATTCAACAAAGTAAAACTCTACTTCTAAACGATATTCTACATCATTAACCATAGAAATGAAGTGGCGTTGAATCCTTTCAATGTAAGTGTTGGTGCCAGTCTGTAGCATCGTTTTTGACATCCAACATCAGCAACATCTTGAGAGCAAAAGTGGGGTAGCAATCATGGGGTCGAAGGAAACCTAATGTGTCTATTTCAGTGATGGGTCAGGACGTGGAGTCATAGAAAACATATTTGTTCTAAAACACAATAAATTGTCTTTAGTGTTTGATTAGTGTGTTTTCATAACAACTGATTCTAGATAAATGATCAATCTGCCTCTGTTCTGGATAAGCTGTTTAGTTCGTGTATTTTATAAACAGCTGATTTGCAGATTTTTTAGTTAAATGACCATTCTGACACACAGAATTGGTATTGCTCGCAACAAAACTGCATTATCTACCGCTGTGCTATTTTAGAAGCAATTAACCCACTTCATTCTCATTTGACACATACAACCCATTGAAAATTTGATATTTACAAATTTAACATCTTTCTTACTGCAGCCAGGTAGTGGAGAAAAACTAAAAAATTCATGACACCAAAGAAAAAATTCTAAGCAAGTTTTTAAAATTAAAGCTCTATTATTAAGACATGAAAATATTAAATATTTTCGAATCACATTATAGAAACACAGTTACATAGACCAAAGTGAAACACACCTTCACACACTAATATGTACTATCATATGACCCAAAAAAAAGAGAAAAAATAACATGTTAAAATTACAAGGAAAAAATTACAATATTGACTTTGAAATGTAGAAGCATATCACGACGACTGTTGTCTGGTTCTGACACAATAGAACATTGAGCAAACCCGTCTGACTGAGATATCGTAGAAACGAAAGCACTCGAACCACAAGCGGTGTTCCCAAATTGTGATACCGTCGAACTCTGAGTAGCGGTGTCCAGTTGGGATGTCATAGAAACATAGGTACTGTCGGCCCACATGAAGAAATATCAGTCCTCCTGTCCTTGTGCCCACTGCAGGCACCTGTAGAATTGCCGCCAGTAGCTATGTGGCTGGCGTGACATGAGTAGCAAAGACGGTAGCCCGCACTGACACATCAGTTGCTCGGACTTCCCTGAATAACTGGAACTTATCATCCTGCAGTTATTAAATAGAGAATAGATCAATAAAAAAAAATTAGGAAATAAAGAAAATGTACTTACCTACTTACCTAAGTTTGGAGGCAACGGTTGCCGACCAAAAAAAAAAAAATTTGTGGTCATCCAAGCTGCTCCACATCTATCTCAATAAAATGAGTTCAGATTTAACAGCAGCTGAGAGGTGTATAAAAGTAGTGCAGAAAGTAGTGCGACAATTAAAATGAGTTCGGTGACCAACCAAGACATCCAATCATATAACCAAAAACTTAAACCATTAGTCCATAGATACAAGCTTGGACGTCAGTTTTCAAAATCTATACACCTTAAATGATTGCATTCAACAATTTTTGAGATTTTTAAAAGCTTTCCCATGTTTTCAGCAAAGCAAGGAGACCATACCAGCTTATGGAAATATGAAAAATGAACTACTGCTTTCATCATAGCAAGGAGAACATGCAAACAACAAATTGTTGAAGTACCACAGCCTAAGGAGAACCATTGTGGGAAGGGGACAGCCATCTCCTGAATTCGGATCGGCCAAGAAGTAAAAGATCTCATATGTTTATATCATTCCATAACTGGCCACATCCCTCACCAACAAGTATTGGCTAAAAATAAATGTATATCTAATATTAATTTTTATCTACACTGTTCTCTATGTTTGAGCAGTGGAAACCATAGGAAAATATATGGACCACATAGTTGCCCTGCAACAAATCTCTTTCTAAATTCATACCTCAGTCTATATTTCTCCCTTACATATCTTTCTATTCACATGCAGTATTCCCCTTATTCAGAAGACAGGTACCATTCATGATCTCTTCAATAATGCAGCAGATTGCTATTACGGCAAGAAAAAAAAGCTGCTGCTCATTGTAGATGGGTAAGAATCCACCCATAACCATGTGGGAAACAAGCCATCCATATTCAAAGAATATAGACCACCCTACCAATATTATCTACGAAATGCAAAAGAGCAAAACTGTAGGTAAATAGAGAGTACCCCATATCATTAGTCTCATTCTAACCACTAAAGTCATTCAGCTCTGCAAACAAACACTAACGTAGCCCCTTTCACTTTTACATCACAAATTCACTGAAGAAGATGACATTCTCTGTTACTAGAAAATAGCCAACTATCAGTGTTACTGAAGAGATTCTCAGAAAAGAACCAACTATGACATGTATTGTGTAAGAAGAATAATAAAGCATCGTTGCAAACATTGGCAATTCCGAGCCTGTTGCTGCTAATAAAAGCAGCCATATATAGATACTGCACCTGACCCGCGAAGCTACAATGATAATTAAAATGATCTAAAAATACAAAAACTGCATGTGAATATAAAATGAGCTGCTAGCAATGCTGCTAATAAAAGCACCCATATATAGCAACCCAGCAAGGAGTACTTGACATATAACCTACTCAATTATAATGCTTGCCCAGCTGAACAACATGAATACATATCTGTGCTGAGTTTCATGAGCTCATAATTGTTCACTGCATGCTCAAATACACTGCCCATATGAGCATATAGCACATAACGTACAGCCAACAGACAGCTATCTATACTGAAATATACTGCAACCATAGTAACCAACAGACAGACAGCCACAAAAACCAATTTCCCGTCTCATTTAAAATCAAAGCATTACAGGGAAATTTGTTTATAACAAAATCATTTGAGAATTTTCTGTAAGCGACAATGACATATCCCATTGTCGATTGCATGATGCTCAAACATATGGAGTACCTTCTGGACTCACCAAACACACGAAGTACATCAGAATTCGAGAAGTATTAGATCTGAACTAACCAAACATATGGAGTGCCTACAATATCAAAAACAAGTAAGTATCAAATCTTTCCACTTCTCCAATGCATCAATAACAACATACAACAACTAACTGATGTTAAAATACATTTTTCTCGGTAGCTAGGGCACATCTTTCCAGTACATCTTTCCAGCAGTATGTAAACGTCCAAGTATTTATGGCATTAAATCAAATCAAATGTAGGAGCATATGCAAAAATAAGGTTTCTAAAAAACCTCAAAGATCTCAAGCCACAAAACCCTAAACCGACTGCTTCTCGCTTACAAATACGTAAACGATGTTGAGGTTTATGGATCTAACACTAAACCATGAAACGCAGACATGTATCGCACCAGAAAGCCATGAACGATAAAAATTATTCTCGCAGGAGAAAAGAAGACGAGGAAAGAAGAAGAAGAAGAGGAAAGAGAGGAGGGAGCACAAATTTTTTTACCAGAATACACCTCAGTACCTAGGGCACGATCGATCGAACGAAGAATTAGGGCAAGCGAGAGTAGCGAGGGCAGCGAAGGAAAATAGTATGCCTCAAACACGATACACACCTATAGCCCCGCGTTCATTGTTTAGCCTAAACAGTGAAACGCGGGTTTCAAAAACGCATGAGAGAAGCACAAACCAAACACAGGCGGCGTTTTTGAAAACGCCGCTGCACTTTTAAGCTGCCCCAAACGAGCCCTTAGTATCTTGTTCATTTGATTTTTTTGCTTATTTAGCTACTCATTTAATTAGCATTTTGTTCAAAATCTCATTTAGTTCATGGTTTATTAGGTTAAGTTGATTAGTAGCTTCACTTTTAAGTGACTATGAAAATTTATTGCTCTAATAATGATATAATACATGAAAATTTAGTGTTATGATTTATTTCGTATGTAACTGGTATGATGTAATATTTGTAAATCATTTAAAGGAACTAAAGCATTTGCCTGTTACAATTCACTAAATATGCAAACAACTTGCTTTCTGTAAATATTGCTGGTAAGTTTCTGAATTAGAACCCAGTTGGTAATCTAATTATTGAATAATTAGAACATATCAATGCGAAATTTGAACTCTATAAAATCAATGATTGATTGTAATTTCATCAACATATTGATTCAAAATTGCGTCAAATTTGTAGGAAATTTAGTTTAATAGCAAACAATAACAATCTCTAAAAGAAATTAGTTCAAATTGAGAAATTATCAAATTAANAGAGTTAGAACCCAGTTGGTAATCTAATTATTGAATAATTAGAACATATCAATGCGAAATATGAACTCTATAAAATCAATGAATGATTGTAATTTCATCAACATATTGATTCAAAATTGCGTCAAATTTGTAGAAAATTTAGTTAATANATATAAAACCAATGAATGATTGTAATTTCATCAACATATTGATTCAAAATTGCGTCAAATTTGTAGAAAATTTAGTTAATAGCAAACAATAACAATCTCTAAAAGAAATTAGTTCAAATTGAAAAATTATCAAATTAAGAAATTTAGGCTTCCTGTTAATATAAAGTGATTACTTTCTTTCAAATCAGCTAGTTANTAATAGCAAACAATAACAATCTCTAAAAGAAATTAGTTCAAATTGAGAAATTATCAAATTAAGAAATTTAGGCTTCCTGTTAATATAAAGTGATTACTTTCTTTCAAATCAGCTAGTTATGTTTGCATTGTACTTGAAGGAATCTCATTTCAAACTTGTAATCACAAAATAAAAAAAAATTGAGTGGAAAATTTTTATATAATCAAAGCTACCTAATTACATGCCTTAAAATATGTATTTATAGACTCCTTATTTATTCTTTATTTACTTTTGTAGATATGGCTGGCATAACANATCTCATTTCCAACTTGTAATCACAAAATAAAAAAAAAAAATTGAGTGGAAAATTTTTATATAATCAAAGCTACCTAATTACATGCCTTAAAATATGTATTTATAGACTCCTTATTTATTCTTTATTTACTTTTGTAGATATGGCTGGCATAACATCAACCCGTTTTGATTCTGGATAATCATAAGTTCACACTTTTAAACTATTGAAGATTAAGAATTTAATGAACAACATATTTTTTACCCTAGAAAGCATATGTCAAATACACTGTCCTGNACCCGTTTTGTTTCTGGATAATCATAAGTTCACACTTTTAAATTATTGAAGATTAAGAATTTAATGAACAACATATTTTTTACCCTAGAAAGCATATGTCAAATACACTGTCCTGCAATAACAATACTTCTAGCAATACTTGTTAGAGTATGCAAATGTAACAACATCCGTGTTATGCTTCATTCCCCTATTAAGAAGAATCATAGATAGCGGTTGTAGTCTTGAGCAAAGTTCCATCAAATGAGTTTGATTGGAAAGTGATTATCATTTTTATAGCAGCAAANGGTATGCAAAAGTAACAACATCCGTGTTATGCTTCATTCCCCTATTAAGAAGAATCATAGATAGTGGTTGTAGTCTTGAGCAAAGTTCCATCAAATGAGTTTGATTGGAAAGTGATTATCATTTTTATAGCAGCAAATGATACTGGAGCAAACATTTGAGTTTGATATTTATTGAAGGAAAAATGAATATAAATATTATTGAGGAAATAGTTGTGGTGAAAAGGTAGGGAATTGTTTGTTTGCAATTCCTGTATTTAATTAAAAACGAAGCTAATCATCATATGAAACATCATTATCATAAATCAAAATTCCTTCATATTCCTTATAATTGTTCCAGCATATTAATCGCCAATTGTGTTATGCGCTTCAGTGCACTTAAAACAAATAGCACCCACAATTTTTTGTTGTTTTATATCTTGCAACAATGATAGAGCTTGGGGTGCTCCTTGCTATTTTTTGAGCTAGAGTGTGATATTTTGTGCAATTAACCAATATCATCCTAACAAGACCTTAGGAACCTGAATAGTTGGTCTACAGTTGTGGTCATTAATTTGCATAGAGGTTGCCATATATTCTATGTAATTTATTTTTTACTATTTTAAAATTGTGCTATTGTCAAGTATCATCTCAAGAACATCTTAGGAGTCCAAATAGCTGGCTCACACGTGCATTCAGCTGAAATTTGATCCCCCATAAAAAAAGAAAAAATTGCCATTTCTTTTATGTAATTTGCTTTTTATTTTTTATTTGTTATTCAATTTATTATATGTTAGGATGTGCAACTTTTATTAGTTTCTCATGAGANCACTTATGTTTGCATTGTACTTGAAGGAATTTCATTTCCAACTTGTAATCACAAAATAATAAAAAAAATTGAGTGGAAAATTTTTATATAATTAAAGCTACCTAATTACATGCCTTAAAATATGTATTTATAGACTCCTTATTTATTGTTTATTTACTTTAGTAGATATGGCTGGCATAACATCAACCCATTTTGATTCTGGATAATCATAAGTTCACACTTTTAAATTATTGAAGATTGCATTACTTTCATGTAAGAGCTTGCATTACTTTCATGTAGATTAGCTTCTATTTGATTTGCTTGTTCAGGCATAAGAATGGTTAATTCTTATTTTTTGGTTGAGAATATTGTGCTATCTAAAATGTCTTGGTTACTGTTGTCTTGGATGTACGTGGCATAACATTTATGTCATCTTTTGCTTTATAGTACTTATTGGCATTGTGTCCTCTGCGATTAACTTAATTTACTTTGTCTGGCAGACAAACACAAGTGTTTCTACTTCTCTGGGGCCATTTTTCTTGCCACAGATAACATTGATATTCTTGGACATGCTAACAGTTTATAGGTATAACATTGATTTTCTGTTAGGGGTTCTTTTGAGTGGGTTACTTGAGGAAGAGAAATGAAGTCACTTTAATCGTTTACCTAGTTAATATGTTTTGAACCATTCATTTTCTCTCGACAGAATGTACAGTGAGCTAATATCTAACTCTATAGCAGAAGGGGGGCCCTTTGCTTCGAGAACATCTTTTGTGAAACTTCTTCGGTGAGTTTTGCAAAACACTGAGCCATTGGTTCTCTTTTGTCATTCATGTATATATTTCTCATTTTTTCCCTTATTAATTGATTGGTTTTTACCTTTTATTTTGAACAGATCAGTTAAGCGGGAAACACTGAAGTTGATTGAAACATTTGTTGACAAAGCTGAAGATCTTCCTCAAATTGGAAAGCAGTTTGTACCTCCAATGATGGATCCTGTTCTTGGTGATTACGCCAGAAATGTACCTGATGCGAGGGAATCTGAAGTCTTGTCATTATTTGCTACAATTATAAACAAGTATGCTTGTGCTCCTAACCTTAGACTTTACTTTGCCACATCCTGCCAATCACTAATTTTTTTTTCATGTTTATTTACGCTTGAGAGTTACCGGGCCTCAAAAAGTTGATTTGTTTCTCATGTCTTTGCATCCATGCCACATGCCTTCTCATTTATTTTTTGGACCCAAAGCAAGATTATAGAAACCACTTTGCATCAATTAAAAAAGAAGAAAAAAGGAACTTGCAGTTACATGTAGGGTTGTAAAAAATGCTCTTCATTCGCAAATAGCTTGTTTACCTCACTAAGTAAATCATGTTTGATTCATTCATTAAACAAATGAGCCAAACACGAACAATTTTTTTAGCTAGATTTATAAGCGAGCCAAACACGAATAAACTCTAGTTTGATCGTATTTAACTGATTTTTGCTCGAATTAATTAAATAATAAATAAAAAACATTATCATAATATTTTATATTAAATTTTATATTACAACATCAACAACAATAAGCCTTTATCCCATTAAGTGGGGTCGGCTAAATGAATCTTTTTTATTCTTTGCGTCCTTTTGAATGTCATATTTTCATTTAATTTTAATAAATTATGATCATTTTTAAGACAATATGCCTAAGTCTTTTGTAGGCCTACCTCTGCCTTCTTAACGTAAGTTGATTCTAAAACATCCACTCGCCTAATAGGATCATCAGATGGTCGATGTTTAAGGTGACCAAACCAGCTAAGATGACTCTCTCTGTAATCTTGTTTGCCTCTGGTGCTACACCAACTTTAGTATAGATATATTCATTTCTCATTTTGTCTCTTTAGTGTCTAACCACTCATTCACCTAAGCATTCTCATCTCAACAACACTCAACTTTGTTTTTTTATTCAATTTTGAAGGCTAACATTCTGCGCCATAGAGCATTGCAGGTCTCACCACAATCTTATAAAATTTTCCTCTCAGTATAAGCAGTACTTTTCTATCACACAATATGCCTGATGCATTCCTCCACTTCAACCAACGAGCTTCAGTTCTGCTGATAACGTCCCCATCTATATCACCATCACTTTGAACAATAAACTAGAGATTTCTAAAACGTTCACACATTTTAATGATTTGATCACACATAATTACAATTGCAACTAGAACTACTTCTACTAAGATTACATTTCATGTATTCAGTTTTAGATCTACTCAAAAGAAGACTATTAGACTCTAATGTAGGTCTCCTTAATTCAAGTTTTTCCTGAACTCTTTTCCAAGTTTGATCCGTAAGTAAGATATTCATCAGGGAAAAACATACACCAAGGTACATCTTCATGTAAATGTCCTGTAAGAGCATCCATAACTAAAGCAAAAAGATATTGGCTTAAAGTCGATCTGTGATGTGATCCAACTGAAATAGGAAAATACTTGGTCAATCTTCCTTTTGTTTGAACACATGTAACAACTTTAGGATACATTTTTTTAATGACAGGTATAACCTCGCGTCCAGCTTGTAACGAAAATAAGAAACGTGGTTTTGGGATAATCACCGGAAACGTGCGAAACAAACGGTGAGGCGGCGTTTGAAAACGCCGCCCGCACTTATAAGCTGCCCTAAACAGACCTGAACTCTCCAAAGGACTTCTTTTGGAACCTTATCGTAAACTTTTTCTAAATCAATAAAAATCATATGGAGATCCTTCTTATTCTCTTTGTATTTCTCCATCAAAACCTCATATTAAATGTATGGGTTCCATAGTAAACCCTCCCTGACATAAATCCAAATTGATTATGAGAAATCTTTGTCATGTCTTAACCTATGTTCAATTATATCTTTGATAATTTTAAAGAATGACAGATCAACTTAATTCATCTATAATTTGCACACTTTTGTGCATTCTCTTTATTCATAAAAATAGGGATCAAAATACTCTTCCTCCACTCCTCAGGCATGATTTTAGTAAACCAAGAAACACCCAAATCTCTTATAAATATTTCCACACCTAGGGTTGTCAAAATGGCTCGTTGTTCGCGAACAACACTTGTTTGACTCGTTAAGAAGTTTGTGTTTGGCTCGTTCGCTAAGTTAACAATCTGAACACAAACAACACGAACCAATATTTGTTCGTTCATGTTCGGCTCGTTTTGACTCGAATTGATGAGTTGTATTTAAAAAAATAATAATTGACTGCAAGACTACAAAGATTTATAATTTATTAAAAATTTTTAATTAAGAAAATAAAATAAAAATTATTAAATTAGATTCGAATGATGCTTTAAATATTGCCCCAATTCTTAACATCTTATGACTACATGATTAGTGTTGTCAAAACGACTCTTTGTTCGTGAACGGCTCGTGTTCGACTTGCTAAGCAAATAAGTCAAACACAAACACACTTTTTGAGCTCGAAATATAAACGAGCCGAACACGAGCTGAGCTTTGGCTCGCTCGTGTTCGGCTTGTTTACACCCCTATCCACACTTCAATTGAGATATTTTCAGGTCATATTGATTTTTCACTTTTTTTTTAAGCCTCAAACTTCCTTTCTACTAATACGATGATAAAAATAAAACATTTTATTGTTATTAAAGATATTAAGATCACTAATATTAATTATATTTTTTGAAACCTCATTGAAAGGTTTATCAAAATTACTAACCCACATATTTTGAATATTTTCATCTAAGAGAAACACTTTTTAATTTTCATCTTTAATATATTTTTCTTAGAATTAAAGTTGCACTTCTCTTTTCTCTTTGTTTGGCTAAACTATACATACATTTTTCACCCTCTTTTATATCTAATCTCTAATAAAGATCACTAAAACCTAAATTTTTAGCATCACAATTTTTTTTCTTAGACTCCCTACGGGTTATCTTATATTTTTCTCAGTTCTCTAAGCTTTTACATTTAAACAAATTTTTATAATACAACTTATATTTTATCTTTTTTTGCTCTTTATTTTTCCTCTACCAACTATTTTTATTTATAAAACCTTTCATTTTGATTCTCCAAGTATATATTTTGTCACTTGTTTAAATAATGCTCGTTACTTTATCTCACATAGAGTTTGCATGTTCATGAACATTACAAATCTTTAAATCTTGAAGTTTTTTCATAAAATTAATTTTATTGTTATTTTAGGCGCCCCGTCTAATTTTATGATAATGTTTTATTATATTCATTATCTTACAACTCTTAATTTTAAAATCTCGAACTAATAATCAATATTGAGTACTTAAATTTTCACTGAGAATGACTTTACAATCTTTACAATCACAACGATCACCTTTTCTCTTAGAAAAATAATCAATTTCTATTTTATTAAATCCATTCTTATAAGTAATAATATGCTCATCTCTTTTGTTAAATAAAGTATTAGCATCAGCAACAACAACAATAACAACAAATCTTTATCCTACTATGTGGGGTTGGCTACATGAATCCTTTTTCTCCATTGCATTCTATTGAGTGTCATATTTTCATTGAATTCTAATAAATTAAGATCATTTTTATATACAATATGCCCAAGTCTTTCTAGGTCTACCTTTGCCTTTCTTAACATAACTCGAATCTAAAACATCTACTCTCCAAATCAGATCATCAGATGGTGGACGTTTAATGTGACCAAACCATTTATAGACCACTCTCTCTAATTTTTTCCACTACTGGAGCAAAATTTAATATAGTTTTAACTTCTTCATCAATCACTTCAAAACTGTGGCCACCATGAATATTTTTAAAATCCTTCGCCGCTCTACCAACATGACTATTTAAATCTCATCCAATAAGAATTTTTTTTTTCAAAAGACATCTTTTGTATTAATTCTTCTAGGAGTTCCGATATTTTTATTCGTTTGAATCCCTATCTAAACTTTCTTGAGGAGCATACACACTTATAATATTAAAATTCTTAATTTCAATAACATTCTTTAGGGCTATAGTTTAATCTCAAATTCGATTAATTTTTACAATACTATTTTTCAAACTCTTTTCTATAACACTTTTCTAGTGCGACTCCTACTTGAATATTAATGTTTAAAACTTAAGTTATCAATCTCATTCGCCTTTTCTAGAACCCATTTATCTTCCTATGAATCATAATATTAATTAATTTCATTTATTTAACAGTGAGAGTTCCTATATTCCAAGATTTTATCCTAATATTAATTTTATGGACTAATTTCTTTATCCACATTCATTTGTAATGTGAGAATTCTTGCTTATTTTATATTTCACTCGGGCACCGTGTAGCGACCATTACACACTTTTCACTTTATTCAGGTCATACAAAACATTGTTTTTAAGGGACTCCCTGACATTTACACAAGAATTTAAGAGATTTATGTCATGATTTTTGACAAATTTTATGCTGGTTGTCGACTACCTAGTACAACCTTTAACTTTTTGCATTTGAGGCTTGGGACCCGTCGATGATAGTGTTATTTTAGATTTTACGTTGTATTTTAAAAATGTTAGATATTATTAATTTTCATATTTTTTTGAGCTAAATTCAAGCCGAACATGAGTTGAAATGAACTAACGAATTCATATCGAGTATAGCATGAATATACTATTCATGAGTTATATTGAACATGAGTCTATATTGAGCCAAAAATATTTCGAACGAGTTGAACACTAACAAACGCTAGGATCTCTCAAGCACGGCTCTTTTACACCCCTGATTTTGTCTAAGTTCCTTGTCTACAAACTTTCTGTTTTGTATATCTACATAAGCGATTGTAAACCTTTTTCATAATATCGTATCTAATTTTAGATGTAGGTGTATGCGAGAGCTGTCAAAATCACTAGGCTACCAAGACATTGTAGTTGCCTGAAATTTGATCCTAGGATCTTACGGCGAATTGCGTCACAAAAGAAATTGCAATATTCATAATAAACATTTTAAGTGCTTGCAAAAATTATAAGGTAATTTTATGAGACAATTTGGTCATACAATGTAGAATAGTGGTTATGAATATATACCAAAAGGCTGCAAGTAAACAACAACAACAGCAAAAGGCCTTTATCCCACTAAGTTGGGTCTGTTAAATGAATCCTTTCCTCCATTGTGTCCTATTGAGTATCATATTTTTATTTATTTCTAATAAGGTAGGATCATTTTTAATACACCATGCCCACGTTTAATGGCTACAAATAAAAATTGAAAATAAATAATTTCCCTATGGTATTTTTGGTGGTTTTTCAATTGTGATAAATTATTGAAGTTTTGAGAAAGACTTTAGAATTGAGAAAATTTAAATTCTTTAGTTGGACCAAAATTGATGTGAGATAAAATATTAGTTCTATAAGAGGATTGTTGTGGAAGTTTTAATATATTTTAGAATTTGATTGTATGTTTGCAAAATATTACTGATGAAACAAACATGCTTTAAATGATGGATTTAGCATTTGATTTGCATTTTTAGTGGATTTGATATAGTAATTAGTAGTCAATATTTTTTAGCAAATAAATGGTAATTAGATTTGATATGTTTTGAATATATTTGATATATTATCCAAAATATTGAAGATATAAATAGGGATATTATTTCTAAAGTTAATGCTAAATTAAATGGAAAAGTGTCATAAGAGTATTTTTTGTGATGAGTTGATATAATTTAGTTTTACCCTATAACTTAAAAGTGCAATTAAGTTGGTCATGTGGAACATATTTGTGTTTTTAGTAATAAAAAAACATTCTTTTATAAGTTGAGCGTGATAGAAATGAGAATGATAAGATAAATGAATGCACAATTTGGGAGTAGGATTGAGAACCATCCTATTTTGAGCAGAGCCAAGTGTCGCTTGAAATCTAATCAAATTAAATTAAGGTGGATCAAAATTTAATTATTGTTTGCGCATTCTTGATTTTGAGCTATCTCCAATTTGGGCAGGCTTATTTTGATTTTGAATTGGCTTGAAACTCATTATACTATTGAAACATTGTTAAACATAAAAAAGTATAATTTATAACTTGAATTAATCAACAAGTTTGTTTTAGAAAACTTTAATTGTGACGATTAAAAGAATAAAATTGATTTGAAATAAATTATGACCTCTTCAATCTACAATATATTGTAATTATTATTAAATTAATCAACACAAGAACACAAACCACTTCCTTTTACATTAAATTTCTCTTTTTTTTTCCCCCAAATTATCGTATCATTTTTGAAGTTACTCTTCCTGCTTCAAATCTCCAAGCACATTTAACATCAATCTGAATAAATTTTATAAGAAAAATGTTTAGATGTTAATTTTAAAATTATAACACTTTGAAAATTGAGATCATACATGTAATTGTAGGATGGCATAAAAAATCAGATCCACAAGAAATTTAGAAAGCAAGGCAAGCCTGAACTTCACTCTTCAGCAGACCAAAGCCAACTTACACTTTCCAGCAAAACCAAAACACGTCAAGGCTGCATGGTGTTGAGTTCGAAGTTTGCACAAACAATGACTATTTCTACTCTTAAGGCTCCCAGAAACTGCAAGCAGCAAAGCCAAACACATCAGGATTGAAAAAAAGAAACCCACAACACTAATAAAACCTGCAAAAAACAAACACAACAGTCCATTGGGCAGTATAATTCTCGTTTGAAGGGAAATCAACAATAGATAAAATATGCAATTGGCACGTGCACATTTGCGTCAAAACTTGAACACAAACTACGTGTTCTTGCATGCTTATGGGCTATAGTTTAATTTTGCATTAAATATTCTGAAATTTTTACAATTTTATATGTTTGTCGATTTTTTTATATTTGCCACTTACAATTCATTAGAGAATAATTATCCATTTATATGTGGAAGCCTTTTTTATTTTTTTTATTTTTATTTATTAGTTTTAATTGTCATGTATCATTCAATCAAGTTTAAAATGTAATAGGGGCAGACAATCCTGTCACCAACACCCATTTTGATTTCATTAATTAGGGTTGAGTGACTAGAAAATATTCTACCTAGATCACCATGAAATATATCATCAAAATTTTTAAATAAATCCATGATATGCATCTTAATATGAAGTATGCATTATTTAAATAATCAAAATTGGCTACAGTGTTTCGAATTAAATTTCATTACAATTTTATGGGTATCATATAAATTTTTTATAGCAGAATTTCTTTCACACATATATTTTTATTTTACATTCAAAATGTTACATTAGAATTTTAGGATACAGGATATTTGTGTGACCTGATGGTGGTTCCACATGCTTTTTTTCCTTCCCTGAATAATAGTAAGCATAATACTCAATAAGTTAAAGGTTTGGTTGAATAAATAGTTCTAATATATAATTTAAAATGCAAATAATAATAATAATATTAGTCTACATGTTGACCTTTTATTACTAACATGTGCAGTACTAGGCCTCTGCTTGACTAGCTTAGTGTAGAAGCTAAACTAAAATTTATTTTGCTAGTTACATAAAGAAATATAATAATACGCATTGAACATGTCTAGAAGAAAATAAATCATTTTTTAAATTTCAAATCATTAATGCATTATGCTAATTTAATTGATGTTTGTATGAAATTTATTTATGTTTATTTTCTCTCAAATTCATATTTTTCAGTCTCAAAAGTTGTCACTTAATGCTATTACACACTTAGCATATTTATATCATCTGGTTGTCATATTGCCTGCCAACCAATAATCATGATTGATAAGGTTCAGATTTAATATAAAATGGAAAATAACCATTTGATTGAGGATTGGACGGTATCATGCCAATTTTTCAGATTTAAGGGTGGGAAATCACTTTTAGCCTCTCTATCAAGGTTCATCTTGTCATAATACTTCTCTCCCTACGCAAATTATCATCATTTACCGGTTTTTTCCATTTAAATTTTTGGCATCATTGCCGTAGAGATTTAAACTTTTTTAGCATTTTTATACACATGCTATTGTCAATTTGCATGAAACTGTAACTGAGGCATTAACATGCAAAAATTGAAATAACAAATGAGTATTTGATTGTGTTTGGTATATATAAGAATTTAAAAAATAGAATAAACATAGGATCATATTTAATATGTGAATGAGTTCAATGCATTAAATTTTTTATAACATCAAATAATTTCAAAATTCTCTATATGAAGAATTTTTTATTCATATGTGCATAAATGTCTAATGCAATATTAGAAAATGCAATCATTATGCCTATGAATTATTTGATTCTTACATTAAAGACTAACTATCTCACCACAATTATGAGATTCTTTTTGGAGTGGAATTCCTTATTTTTATTTTTCAAAAGTTTTGTTCTTTAGTATTCAATTTAATGGAAACATCAATTTCCTTAATTTAAAGCAATTCCCGACTTATCAACACAAATCTATATATCTCAACCTCAAATTATCATCATTATTTTTTAAAGAATTTCTCTTTATTCAGGCTTTCAAGCCTACCAAGATGAATACAACGTTGATTTGTGGAAGAAAATCTGAAAACTTGATGTTTACATAAATACCCAAGCTTTCTGTGCTTATTTCCTCCTACTTTCTTTTTTTTCCTCCTCTCCTTCTATTCTTTCCTACGGCTCATTCACAATAAATTCTATATCGGTAATTACTGAAAAGTTACGTGATGGGAATGCATGGGTAGTGGCTAGATTTGGTGCTTACGTTAATATGTACAAGTTTTTATATTGTATAAATTATATTTCCTTCAGGTTAAAGCCATCGCAACCAATTGTTGTAGCCATGCACCAATGCATGCATGCGCTAATGGATTTTCCAGATTGTCACCGTTCAGCAATCTCAGTTACTGTAAATTCAATAAATGAATGGTAATATATGAATATTAACAGAGGGTAAATTGATTGATCAAATTGAGGAATTAATTTTATAATGATATATACACACAAACACACAGTTATCAAATTGTTCATTCCAAAATAGATAATTTTATAAAATTATTTCTGATTGTTTTGGGTACGGCAAAAATTGGGTATAAATCTCAGGGGTTGTTTCCTGGATGTGCGATAATTGGGTATAAATCTCAGGGAAAGCTTAATTGTACCTTTTTACATTTTTTTGTATTACATCGGTTCCTTCCTAAGGTGGTAATTGTCACGGTTCTTCATATATACATATATATAACGTCAAGGTTTCTTAGCTTCCAACCTCACCCCTCTTGATGCAGGTATAAAAGCTTAATGATAGAAGATGTACCTCGCATATTTGAAGCAGTGTTCCAGTGCACTTTAGAGGTGAGCTTCATATTCACACTAATTTTGAAGGTTTCAAACACTTTATCATATATAAATACATATATATTTATATTTATATTTATATTTATCCAAATACAGATGATCACGAGGAATTTTGAAGATTACCCAGAGCATCGATTGAAGTTCTTTTCTTTATTACGTGCCATTGCCACACACTGTTTTCAAGCTTTAATTCAGTTATCATCTCAGGTTAAGATATTCCTCCATCCCTTGGCTTCTTTATAGAAACCTTCTCAGTTTTTTGTTATTTATCACAATTCATTTTATATTCACATTTTTATTTAAATCCTTCTCCGCTCCATGCAGCAAGTAAAGGTAGTTATGGATTCAATAATCTGGGCTTTTCGGCACACCGAAAGGAATATTGCTGAAACTGGCCTCAACCTTCTGATTGAGTTATTGAAGAACTACCAAGTTTGTCATAACTCCCTTCCCATTTCCTTCCCTTCATCACCTAACTTCAGTTAGTTCACTGATTTGTGTTTTTAACAGGTTTCAGAGTTCCGTAATCAATTTTACAGAACTTACTTCTTAATAATTGNTCGAGAGAGGGAGGGCAGGGAGGTGAAAGGTGGAGCGAACACAGATGGCGAACGCTGATCTCGGGTATAATCCCGCGTCCAACTTGTAATGAAAATAAGAAACGTGGTTTTGAGATAATCACCGGAAACGTGCGAAACAAACGGTGAGGCGGCGTTTGCACTTATAAGCTGCCCCAAACAGACTTCTTTTGGAACCTTATCGTAATTTTTTTCTAAATAAATAAAAATCATATGGAGATCCTTATTCTCTTTGCATTTCTCCATCAAACCTTTGATTAAATGTATAGGTTCCATAGTAAACCCTTCCTGATATAAATCCAAACTGATGATGAGAAATCTTTGTCATGTCTTAACCTATGTTCAATTATATCTTTGATAATTTTAAAGTATGACACATCAACTTAATTCATCTATAATTTGCACACTTTTGTGCATTCTCTTTATTCATAAAAATAGGGATCAAAATACTCTTCCTCCACTCCTCAGGCATGATTTTAGTATAAACCAAGAAACACCTAAATATCTTGTAAATATTTCTACACTTAGGGTTGTCAAAACGGCTCGTTGTTCGCGAACAGCTCTTGCTCGACTCATTAAGAAGCTCGTGTTTGACTCGTTCGCTAAGTTAACAATCCGAACACGAACAACACCAACCAATATTTGTTCGTTCGTGTTCGACTCGTTTTGGCTCGAAATACTAATCAATTATATATATATATATNTTATCTTTTTAGTCTTACAGTTATCGAGTAAAAAAGGTCTTAGATTTGGGTCTTTTGCAGGTGACTCTGTTTATCGATGGGCTTTTTGAATCAAAGCATGATATCCATGCTTTTAAGAACCATATTCGAGATTTCCTAATTCAATCTAAAGAATTCTCTGCTCAGGTAGTTTATTTCTTTAATAATATGTGCTCCGTTGTACTCTCTTCCGTGCTTCTTATTGGATTTCAATATCACATCCTACTTAATGTCTCCTTATTGGGTTTAATGATGATTTTTGCTTCGTTCTTACGTCCTGCACTCATATATTATTGTTACAATGCAACATGTGAAAAAGAATGAGTGGATTACTTGTTCAAAGATGCCTTTGTTATTACACTGTTTGCTTTGTAGCCTTTATTTAAAAAAAAAATGGTTCTCATTTCTTGATCATCCACTGGATAAGTCACACTTCCTCTTTTTAGTATTTGGTTGCGGAGTAAGAAGTTTATAATAATTTTAGTGAATTTAACATCATACACACACTCATTTATGTGTTACATTTCTTTTTTCATATATTCATGTTTGCGCTATTAAAGAAACCCACATACGTGCATGCATAAAAGAAGGTAACATTACTAACACATTTTTTTCTAATACATTATATTATTAAATTTTAATAAATCATTCCTAGTATAAACTAATTAATGCTACATTATTGAACTAAAGAAAGTAATTTTATATTTGATTAATCAAATTTATTTGTATTTATGGCTGAATGTGGTGCATGTGTGACATTATTTCCCTCCCGCCCATATATATTTTTAGTGGTTTCTATTGACTTGCAGGACAACAAAGATCTATATGCTGAAGAGGCTGCTGCACAGAGAGAAAGGGAACGCCAACGAATGCTTTCCATCCCAGGGCTGGTTGCTCCCAGCGAGCTACAGGATGACATGGTGGATTCGTAGCTTCAGGAATGCGATTATTGATTACCATCTTTTGCCTTGTTTTCGCTAGAGATGAGTTCGAAGAAGCCACTACAACTTTCCTTTTCCGCTAATTTCCCCTCGTGATCCAATACCACCAGATGGAAGGAAATGAGTGGCACAGATCTAGCGGGTGAGGCTTTCTTATGATTATTTGGGATCTCAGATGGTGTGCAGTTAGAAGATTTTCTTATGATTGTGTATTTAGGTTTGATTATAGTTGATTGGTTTTTTTTTTTTTTAATGCTGTTTCTACTTCAATTTTCAAAGATCAGCAAGATGATGCGATTCATCAGCCTGATGTATTCTGATGGACTGTGAGAAACGTTTCATTCTATGCTGTGGGAAACAATCTCCATTTTTGTAACTTGTGCTTTTCACCCCTAGTACAAAGTATTTTTTTGGCTTATTTAGAAAAAAAAAGAGAGATTATGCCATAATTGACTACTGGCAGGTATTAGAATGGAGAATTGAGCTAAGGTTTTCATCACTTTTTTTTTCTTTTTTTTCTTTTTTTGTTGGGTATAATGTGTGCATTGTGTGTTGAATAGTAATATGTTATGTTAACAGCCAAAATAGGTAATGAAATCAATATTGATGTTGTTTATGTGGGAAGTTCTATTGGTAAATTTTGGTGAAATTTAAAATGCATCCTATATTTTAAGAAAGGTGTCTTTTAAACACTATCATTGTTGCCTGCCTTGTAGTCGTGACCTACAATCGTCTTTGCTACTTGCGCTCAGGTTGCTACATGCTACTCTCCTCTGTATATAAATTTTATCATTCATTCATTAAGGATTGGTGGCAAGACGACAACATCTATGTCTTGAATTAAATCTATGCCACCTAACAAATTGATTTTGACACATACCAGCTATGTCATTTGATTCAGTCCATGCCTTTAATGATCAACAATATCTTGGATAACTCATGCCATGACTTGGTCAGCACATCTGTCTTAAATAACTTGTCTTAGAAACCAAAAATGGCTATGTTTCTTTGTATGCGACAAAGCTGATCAAACACCATTTTATCAAACTTGATTATATTCCGTAATCCTGAAAAACAATTTAATCAAGTAATTAAGGTTTGCTCGGCTTCTCTTAAGTATCAAATGGCTAATTCAATTGTGGATAGTATCAACGTCCACAAGTATTACGGTGCAATCACCCATCTTAGGTTCCATAAAATGTAACGTAAAATCAAATAGATTATACATGCAACATTCATTAAATGATATAGAATTTATATCGAGTATAATAATTGTACAAAAGAAATATATAAGCCATGATGCAGTCATATAGCCTAAAAAACCAAAACATTTTAGTGAAACAATCGCGGTTCTGATCAATTTATAGTCTTTTTCACATTCTCATGGTATCTCACACCTTTATTTCTTGTCCTTATATTAACCATAAATATACAATTTTAGATTCATACACGATTAAAAGGGTACAATTATTATTATTCTTAGCATCTTTGGCGTTGGTTTTGATTGTTGCAAGTTAAGTTCATATTATTGCAATGGCTACAACCATTTAAAGTATAGGAATACTTGTAGCTGCAATTTGGTTTAGATTGTTCCAAAATGTGCCTTGATTTTTAATTCCCACTAAGGATTGGCGCTTTCTCCTCAATCCATACCTACTAAATGAATTTTGTAATATATTCTCATGAGAACTTTTAATGATTTAATTTTGATGCCGAAGCATATAAAAGATTTCAATGTATGATATGATTTAGAAAATATAGCTTATTTAAATTAAGTTTCATTTTTAATATTATCTTTTTTTTTGTTTTAGAATGGAATCTAAGAAAAAAATATTACTTATAATTAATAACTATCTGAAAAAACACTCGTTTAAAATTGAGTTAGGGCCATATGTAGCACATATCAAAAACAAATGAAGATGATTAAAAAATCGATCACAAATAATTGGTGTGTGGCGATCAATTTTGTTGATGATGATGATCATTTGATGATGTGCTTATTGTGTTGTATACTTCATTTGTCTGTACATTTTTTTCTTATGCATTTCTCATCCCATCGTAGACAATGCTTAAAAAAGAAATCTATATTATATTTGAATGAATATCCAAATTTTCGTTGGTTTAGTTATATTGTTCAATATAGATGGTTAGAATTAATGATCTTTAGCTATGATAATAAGAAAAAATGTTTGTTTCATCAAGTGATGTGTGCAAAATATCTAAATATATAAACAACTTGTATTTTTATTAGAAATTTTCCCTGGAATAATTCTTTTAGTATTAATATTTACTCATAACAAAATTTTAGTGGCATAATATTTTATGTTTTAAATCGTATACTAGATTGATGAAATACAAAATTTTCATTCTTTTTGTCCCTGCACTATAGGCTTCCTCTTATCAACACTGTAATAAGATATTATATATAATGATGTATAAGAAATATATGTCAATTCGAATCTTGAGGCAGATGAATGGCTTGGAAGGAAGATATGACAACCAAACTTAGCAATTGACGACCGTTTGGGAGAGAGATTGGCGAAGAAAGCGTTTAGTTCGAGTGATCGAAAGAACGTGATAGAGAAATTTTTAACAGGGGGATGATCGGCCCACAAGTCGATCGACAAGAAGTACTATTGAAGATCAAAGAACGACTGAGTCAAGGCTTAGTAAAGAACCGCCGAACTTCCTACCGGCCGAATCAGTCATCTGGTTTTATTGTATGTGATTACCTCCGTAATTATAAAAAAAAAAACTTCTCTAGAAAGTCAAAAAAGAGGGGACTGATATGTAATTTTGTAAAACAAGGACATAATCTATAAACATATGGTCTATGTCATGAATAAATGTTACATTCTCTTTTATTATTCTCTATTGTGCTCTCTCTCTCTCTCTCTTATTCTTCCTTGTGGAACGTTTTATACCTTGGGTGTGTTTTCTGAACAACTTTTGGATTTGACAGATGCATTTAGTGGAATGTAAGATTAATGTCAATTTTCAGCTTTAGATCTTGTCTTTCATGTCATTATGCATTTTCACATTTGTACTCTATTAATATTTAGAGGAAGAGATTCTTGATGATTCAAATATATGTTAGAAAGATATCTAAAGGGCAAGAAATATAACTCTTACAGTATTATGACCATTAATCTTGTTTATACATTTATTAATTTGTATAAATGGCATAAAACTAATTTTATTGCAAAAAGAACCTGTGTCAATTAATAGAAGTTGATATTTTCGAAGTTTGCAACTTATGTTGCAAATTTAATAAATAAAATGTTATATTCATTTGCATCATATACTAACAAATAATTTTATTCAATTGAAGGTGTTGATGATTTCTTAGTGATTATTTAGGATCACTTCTATTTTTTATTTTTTTTATTTTTTATTTAAATTATTTATATTTTAGTTTGAATTAAAAAATATGTGGCATATTTGATTAAGATATGGTTATTTTTAAAAACAACACCTCAGGGATTGTTTGAAGTTACTTTTATTTATTTATTTTGTTTCTATTTTGATTACTCATATTTTGATTTTGTATGATTCTCTGCCTATGGGTTGGATGAAGAAAAGCCTATATATCTTATTAATAATTATACTAAGAGAGAGAAGTTATTTAAAAAAACATTTGTGTATACCTCCAACCATTAACTCAAGAGATATATAACATTTGGGTATTAAATGCTATGATGTTGAAATAGAAAATGTTTATCATGTTTAAAGTGTCAATTTAGCTTTTGAATGACTTTGTTGCATATATAATGTTACATGGAAGAGCATTAATGATATGTTTATTTCCCCTTGTCATGTTAAACTATCTGAAAGTAATATTTGCATTAGATATCGTTTTGTTCATGAATCACACCCAAAGAATAGAGCGTCGAGAAGGGGGAGGAAGAGAGAAATAGGGGGGAGGGAGAGAGAGAGAGAGAGAGAGAGAGAGAGAGAGAGAGAGAGCTAATATGTTAAAAGAGAAATGTTGTATTATGTCCATCTAGGATTGAAGATTAGGGTCTGAGGATCAAGAATCTGATTAATATTTCATCTTTTTATATAAGGGGCAATTTCTCTATATGAAATAAGCACATGTCATCATGATTTCTGGGTTTTTAGGGACACCTAACTGTCTTTTTGGTTACATCATCATTAAAGTCTAGAACGTTTTAAAAATTTCTTTCTCTAAAGTCAACTAGCAGTTCGATAGATGGATGGAGGTCTCTACCATTTGTATTTGTATTCCTTGTGCTTACAATTGATCGTTTGCCCTCAACCATGCACTAAGGCAGGCAATGTTGGGCCACTTCTATCATTGTAGCTCGTGAGTTGGGTCCTCTTAGATTCCTGGACTGGTATAAGGGCCCATTTAGTTAAAATCTTCTTCTTGTTGGTTTGCAGCTTATTTTAATTATACCTATTTAAATCTGTAGTTATCTCATATATTTAAAAGTTGTGTTGTAAGAAGAATGAGACAATTAATTAATTGGATTAATGAAAAATTTTAAATGCCACTTATAACATGGATAATCCCCTAAATTATGGGTTCAATCTTTTATAAATAGAGCAAGGAGACATTTATTAATTTGAACCCATTTGTGCAACTCCCTTTCTTTGTCCTTTGATTCAACTTTTCCAATTTCTTGAGGTGATATGGGGAATTTGAATGAGTTGAATACTAATGAGTTGTTGTCGAGCTAGTTCGGTAAGCCGAAATAGGTGGGTGGCCAAAAGAGGCACAAGGTGGTTGTGAAGTGGAGGAAAGGTGGTTTGTCTTCTGACTAAGGAAAGCCATCAAGGATGATTCCTTTAAGAACAACCATAGGGGTGAATGTTATAGAGAATGACTCATCGATAACTGATCCAACTAAGGTTCCTCCTTTGCAAATGAAAAATCAAGCACTCGTGGGGGCACATGCTCTTGGGTTTGTAGGTAAGCTAGAGAAGTCACCTGTAATGTTAGAAATTTTGCATTAGTGTGGATTGTATGACATGTAAGAAATTTTTTGTTTTTTTGAATATTAGGAAAAGTAAGTATTACTTCTACTTCCATTATTTTCTTTTATATTATTTTGCATATAACAAACTTTGCAGCTCATACTATCACATGGAGAATGCCAAATGCTTGAATTTGAATGTACTGGCAGATGCTTCTGTGTGGAAAGATGGGTAAAGGAATGAGTGGGTTGGTCAGCTGTCTCTTACAGAGGGTCATTTAACTACAGTGAATGGAAGTGTTGTGAGGCAAAGAAAGAATATGAAGAGGGTCATTAGGTTGTGATGGTTTACCATTAGTGCATCTCTCTTTCTTTGCCCTTTGATTCAGCTTTTTTGTTTGCTCAAGGTGTTTTGGTAAATCTGAATGAGTTGAATACTAACATCCTAGATAAACAATTTTTGTCAGGCTTATTCAGTCAATGGAAATATGTGAGAGGTAAAAAGAGGCAGAAGGTGGTAGTAAAGTGAAGGAAAAGAGGCTCATCTTTTGACTGAGGGAAGACGTCGAAATGACTTATAGAGGAATGAATATAGTGGTGACTATTGTAAAGATTTAGTTGCTAATGGGTGGTCCAATTACGGGTCCTCCTTTGCAGATGAATGAACAGGTGCCAGTTGGGGCACTTGCACTTGAAGTTGTTGTTGAGCTGGATAAGTCGCCTACAATTTCAAAAATCTTACATCATTATGGATTGTGAGACATGTAAAGATTTTTTTATTATTTTATGAATATTAGGTAAAAAATTATATATCTCTTACTTCCCTTTTTTGTTATATAGAATTTACATTGCAAACTTTGCAGCCCATATTATCACACAGAGAATTTTAGGCAACTAAATTTAAATGTATTGTTGGATGCTCTTGTGGAGAGAGATGATTAGGTGAATGAGGGAGTTGATTAGTTCTCTCTTAAGGAGGGTCATTCAATTGTAGTAAATGGAGACACTGTAGAGGCATAGAAAGAAGATGAAGGGGGTCATGATATCGTGATCATTCCCCTCCACCAGATGGAGATAGAGGTCCTACTCTAGTAACTTATGAAGTTGCTTCTACTACAGAAGTTGTTGGGCAGGCAAAATAGCTGAATGATTTGAGATAAGAGGTCATCAAACTAAAGAAGTTGATTACTGACTTACAAATTGAGCTGGGGGATGTGTGGGATAAATGCTTGGTCATTAGATCCAAATCGAGTCCAAATTTTTGAGCCAATTTAAGGTTGGAGGAGAGTTCTTGATGTAGAAGCTCATTTGGTTGGATCGATAGAGATTATATTGGACCCTTTGTTTGTACCCCTTTTTTTCTGACTGAAAATCACCTTTTTGATGTCCATGGCTTTTCAAATCCTTTCATTAGGTCAGTGTTAGTCGCTAGATTGGGAAGTATAATATTTAATTATATATATATATATATATATATAATAATAATAATAATAATAATAATAATAATTTTGGAAAGCAATTATTTATTTTTGAAAATAAGAGACCAAACTGATATTATATAAACAATAATTTAAATAAACAAGCACAAAACTGTAAATAATGCATCTATGCCGAGGAATAAATACATTACTTGTTAGACTCAATTAAATAAACTAAAGAATTAATGACATCCGTTTTAGTCTGTGAAACCAGTTATGTTGACTGCAAATTTCCTTTATCTAATATGAAATATTAGATAAGATTTATATTAAGCTGGGTTCTAAAGTTTTTTATAAGGGCAAGCCCCTAAAGTTAATTACATCTTAGACAATCAAAATTGTCTAAGAAAACTCTCTAGATAAAAAAATATTGTTTCATAGAATCTCAAAGTTTAGGACTTTCAAGGTAAACAAAAAAGTATCAATTGAAAAAAGATCAAGTTTGGAACATTTATTATAAAATCTAAACGAAAAAAACTAGGGGTTGTCACAGATCTTGAGGAGAACCTTAGTGACTTCCCAAGCTATCCTATGGTTTGGCTTCAATTTTAAGGAAAATTTATTAAATATTTCATCTTGCAGATTATTATTATTATTTAAGGCTTACACTTACGTGAAAAAATGTCTAAAATTTATAAGTAAAAGATGGTGACATTCTAACACCAATGAATGTTATTTTGATGTCAACTCCTTTCAAATCAAAAGAGAAGGGATGTGTTGACACACAATGCAATTTAAACATAGTTAGTGATAAGACTCAAACACAGTCCTATGCACTTCACACAGGTTTTATATAAAAGGTAAAAAAAATATAAGAAATGGGCTTACACCGCACAATGCAAAAAGATAACATAAATGAGGTAAGCCTTGTTGCAAGTCCCTGGGTTAATGATATATAAAGATCAAGGACCCGATCATTTGAAACTATTGAACTTGGCTTAAAAACATGGACAAAAAGAGAAAATCATTGAATCTTTCAAGCTTTGCGAAGGCCAAATAACTCGATGGTTTTCGTAACAGTAAAAATTAGTCCCAACTGAATGAAGTGCACCCCGTGTTTTTTCTACTGCTCAAGACGGTTGCATCAGGTTGGGTCATGACACGGTGATCACTTCTTCTTTGCCTGAGAACTTTATTGTGACCTGATGAATCGAAAGAACAACATTGAATTTGTTAAGAAGGCGGTTGTCAAAAATAGAGTAGTACGTTGCTAGTGAGTCGATTAAGATAAAGTCGAACGAGGTAATGATATATTTATTATTGTTAAACTCACTGAAATATAGTAGTACATAACTCGCATAGACACTCGCCCTGTGTCTATGCGAGTTACTCATTAAATAGCAACTCAATAAAATATCTTCAATCAGCTTTATTACTCTTTTATACATCATGCCCGACAAATATGACATTCTTAGACCGCATATCTACTTTTGAATACTCTACTAGATCTGTTTTGTTCTTTTCTTTGTGGGCTACTCTATAAAAGGAACTTTTTAGGATAAAATAATCTTGAATGATAAAACCATCATTATGCTCATCATCTCTTTCATTTTTTTTCATTATAGGGACACATTCATTTTTTATTTTTAGCAAAAAGTAAATTTTTTGGATCAAATCATGTTATGGACTTCCATTGGCCTTTAGATGAATTTTTTCAAAGCTTCACTCTCTAATGGCTTGTTTAAGTTCCTAGCGTTAACTATGCATATAATTTCCATCATAAAATCAACATCATCATTAGCTTTATTCATCTTAGTAATGCTATGAATGGGCTCATTCAAAATATCGTCCATATGATGATGTAATGCAGACTAACTCTAACTAATAAATTCTAGAACTTTGCTCCTTATAGATATTGACGTTCATCACCGCTTCTCTTTATTAATTAGCACAAAAAGGTAGAAAATATGGATAGATGAAGCCCCCAAATTTTGTCTACGAATCATTTTGTCCTTAGAGATATATGTTTGAAAAGATGAAGCCAATTTCTTTGTCTTTAAAATAGTCATAACATGCTTCGCTTTGAGTTGAGACTTAATTTGAGAAATAGGAATTTTATCTACTCAAACTAAATTATTTATAAAAAATATCTTTTTGTTTTCTACCATATTGCACCTCAAAAGATCTATTATACCCATTACACTAAATACTACAAGTTTTCCTTAAAATTCCCTTCATATTCTTCTTACTAGGTTACATGAAAACCTTAACACAGGATAATTTTATCAATCTTCCAAAGTGTGTCTCTAAAATGGACATAACTTCTCCTTATTTCATTAACTCTTTGAACCGCCTATCAGCCTTCTGAATTACTTTCTTGACTATTTGAGCTATAAATCAATATTTATCATAAAAAAATTATACTTTTAATTTTTTGTGGAAAAGCAAATATCTTCTTTTTTTCTCACATCTAACTAAAAGAGGGAAGTGAAACAAATGACCCTAAACCCTAAATAAATTTTCTCAAATATGTTCTGTTCTAATTCAGCTTGTAAAGGAGCATATAAATTTTTTGTTTTCTACATGAAGTCATGTAAGCAGTTCAAGAAGCTATATAGGTCAAATAATCACACTTTGTACTACTAAACGTTTCTTAATCTTTTGGGGCTCGTGGATTTGAAATTACTTGATTATTTTGCTTTGTTCTTTATTGCTTCGTATGATTTGATATGAGGAAGATAATTTGTGAATTTATTTTTTCAAACAATGAAGAATATATTAATAATTTTCTTTAAACCTAATTCATACTCCATACATTCTTAAGAAAATGAATTGATTGATCTTTTTGAAGATTGAGAATTCATATTTGTTAAGTGGTTAGTAAGGGGCTATTTGACAACATATTTAATTCTGAATTTAAGCTGGATGTAAGCTAAATCTTGTGAGACAGTCATTTTGGACGAATAGACATTCAAATTTGATAAATTCTGATGTTACAAATTTCAACAATAAGTTCATGATTTATCAAATCCTACAAATCGACAGATTTGACCTCAACGTCTAAATTTTACGAGATTTATAGGATTTAGTAAATTAGTTGCCAAACATTTTTCAGAATTAAATTCATCCAGGATTTTGTAAATCCAAATTTAAGAGATTTATTTAATCTTAATAACTTAAATTTCACTGGTTGTCAAATAACACCTAAAAATTGCAATGCTTGATTTTGAGAGGTTATCTTGTAGAAATGTAAGGGACATTGAGTACTCAAATGTTTAGGGTTTAGGGGCAACTCCAAGACATTTTAATTTAGAGGATTCATGGAAATAAATGGTGGCATATTTTAATTTAATTTAACCTTTTTTTTGGAGTTCTGACAGGATTAAAAATGTTATCTTTGGTATCAACAACCAAGGCGTATACATTACCCTCATCGGAAGCGGCATTTCCGTAGAGATAGCATGATCAACGGCGATCGGAAATGGGCAAGCTCGCTCTTCTTATTTCGATTTTTCTACTGACTGCTCCGTCTACTGGAATCTGTAATGGCATTGGGGAGGATTATGTGAGACCGGCACCTCAAAAAACCCTAAGCTTCTCCTGGCCATGGAATCGCAAACATTCATCCGGACCCCAACAAGTAAACTTCCCTATTTTCCTTTGCCAAAATTGGATTTTATTTTTTCCTTGATTTTCGATACTTTGAGTTCGGTCTGCTGCTCTTACTGATAAGTCCTTTATGGGTTTGAGTTAGTTACTTGTTTCTTATTAAAGTTCTCTCCTTTCCGAGAATATATTTAGTTTTTTACTAGATAATTTAGTTGGTTCTGATTTTGTTACCGATATAGCCGTTTTGAGATAACTGTTTCTTTTTTTAGGTTTCTCTCTCAAAGCCCTAGATGTATTTGGGCAATTGTTTCCGTTNTATTTTTTCCTTAATTTTCGATACTTTGCTTTCGGTCTGCTGCTCTTACTGATAAGTCCTTTATGGGTTTGAGGTAGTTACTTGTTTCTTATTAAAGTTCTCTCCTTTCCGAGAATACATTTAGTTTTTTACTAGATAATTTAGTTGGTTCTGATGTTCTTACCGATATAGCGGCTTTGAGATAACTGTTTCTTTTTTTAGGTTTCTCTCTCAAAGCCCTAGATGTATTTGGGCAATTGTTTCCGTTGAAGGAAGTATGCATGTCGGGGAATTCACAAGCAGAATCTAGATTGTAGTTGGAATAAAACATATGATAAAATTATTTTTTTCTCCACAAAAGGGAACAAAGTGCGTTAGTAATTTGAAGGCAATGTCCTGGTAGCACGATTCATGGTTTGAGTAAAGCTTNGGCGCTGAGTTCTCGAATATTTAGGCATGTGGCACAGACTCTTATCATGGGGTATAGCTCATGGGAAATCGATATTTGAGCATCTGCCAAATACCGATTTCCTTCACACACACACACACACACACACACACACACACACATATATATATATATATATATAGACACACACACACACACACATATATATATATATAT